>CABHPQ010001928.1:0-59333 GCA_902168405.1 Peromyscus aztecus
CCCCCAGGGAGAGTGGAGCAGGCAGTTGGGTCTGTTGGTGTGGGGCAGGGAGACAGCTGTCAGCATGTGAACAGAGAAGGGACCTCAGAAGAGAGAGGTAGGGGAGGTACCCGGCCAGTGGCGGAGTTTGGGTTGGGAGGTGGTGATTGAGGAGGAAGGGCATTCTGTAAAGGGAGCTCAAAAGGGCTCAGGCCTGTAGGAGAGTGTGGGGTGCCCCAGAGGTGGGTAAGGGCAATGGGAGAAGGGAGGGCCAAGATAACCTGAGTTCAAAGGAGGGCTTGATGAGCTGTTGTTTGATGAGTCCATTGGCCTTCTCAACCTTTCCCGAGGATTGTGGGTGATAGGGAATGTGGAGCTTCCAGGAGATGTTGAGAGATTCCAATAAGAGCTCCATGGCATTGCCAATCCTCAACTGGTTGGTGTCCTCAAAGCTGATGCAGAGGATGTCGTATCTGGAGGGCTCCCTGTGAATGGACCTGTGAAATACTCAGGAGAGTGTGGGGGCCGAGGTGAGTGTGGCCCCAAAGCATCTGAGAATATTGCGACCAAGCAGAGGTGCAGGGCCAGCAGGTATGACCAGAAAAGAGTGTAAGAATCACCCTGCAAGAATGCAGAGAAGTGTCAGGGTCTTAAGTGGGAAGGAAGGGATCCTGTCCACCCCCATGACAGAAATTGGCGAGGGAACTATAGGACCCGAGTGAGATGTCAAAACAGAATAGGTAGCTCCTGTGTCCAGAAGAAAGTCAGCGGACTTACCCGCTACCTGCAGCTTCACCCTAGGCTCCGAGAGGGCAGTGGGAGCCAGCAGGTCTAGAATTCAAAGGCCAGAAGAGTCTCAGATGCTGGTGTTGGTGAGGCTGGGCCTCCATGGCATGGCATAGAGCCTGCATGGGGCATTCTGATCTCCAGTGCCCAGGCTGTTAGCAGACAGGGCATGGCCTCCTGGGCAACTGGGGGTCAGGGCAATACCATGACCAGTGGCCCTGCTTGCCACATTTGAAGCAGGCTCTGGCAGAGTTGACTTAGGCTGAGCTCCAGTGGGATGGAGCCTCATAGCTGACTTCCCTTGTCCCCCTTGTGGGGGCCCTGGTGACCTCAGAGCAGCTGCTAAAGCTTGGGCTTGGAGCATATTCTGTTGCAGTCTTGTCTATTAGGATGACTCAATTGTCATTAAAAACTTTAAAAGCCATTTTTTACCAATTCCTGTAAGGCAGTTTGGGAACCCTCCTTAGCCTTTTTAAATTTATTAATACCTGGCGCTGACTGAGAAATTAAATGGGTGGTCAGGACCATGGCTCCTGCTGGGGAGGGTGGGTCAAGGCCAGTATATTGAACCACGGTCTTTGGAAACCGGTTCAGAAAAATGGCCAGGTTTTCATCAGCTATCTGAGTAATCTCTCAGAGCTTATCAAAATTGACAACTTTGTCTGAGACCATTTCCATATCTTGGAGGAGTCAACAAACCATGAGGTCTCTTCCCTGGGGACTTGAATGATTCCATCAGCTCCAGCTACCTCTTGGAGAAGGCAGAGGAGGGCAGAAGTCTGGCGAGACCCAGTATGAGAAGAAACCAGGGAAGATTCAGGGGCATTAGGCCAGTGTGTAGAGGGGGACCCGGATGTAGGTTGAGGCACTGGGAAGGTGGGTAAGGAGGAGAAATTTATTCTGGAGGGGGAAGAAGGGAGAGGAGGGGGAAGGAAGGCGGGTAAGGTTTCAATCTTTGGACTGGAGGGGGAGAAGAGGGGAGGGGTGAATAGAAGTGTGTTGGCCACTGAATGGAACATGTGAGGTAAGAGGTGGTTGGGTAAGTAGAGTTTGGGGAAGTCGGGGAGGGGCCAGTATCCCTGGCAGCATGGATCCCAGTTCCCAGATAGGCAGGAATCTGGAGGTGCCATGACCCTAGTCAACAAGACTAGTGTTGTGGGACACTGGCCTCTGTAGGGAGGGCAGGAACGCAGAACCCCAAAACTGTGGACATAGGGCAGTTCTGTCCAATTATCTCCAAGCCGAGAAAAAATTTTCAAGATCGTGGAGGACGGAGAACTGTAAGGTTCCCTTAGGAGGCCACCTGACTGGTTATCGAGAGCATATTGTGGCTAGGCCTTAGTGCTCAGAGAAATCAAACGTTCAGGACAGATGGTATCAGATAGTCCCAATTTGGATAGATTTTGTAAAAGACACTGCAGGGGCATTTGGGGATCAGGCTTTGAATGGCAAGTGCCCATTTCTCAAGTCTATGCAGGGGACACGAAGCCTAGCACAATGCATCCACTGTGGTAAGTCTTGGGTCAAAAAAGGGGGAACGTCTTCTGGAGAAGGGGTACCACAGAACAAAGGCAGCCCTTTGCTCCGGAATGGGTAGGGGGCCTGGTGTGGCTGCATCTTTAGCAGGACACCCCAAAATTTGAAGAGGCCTTGGGCCTCTTAGGCAATGATTTGGAAAGGCAACTTACCCAGCCGAAAGCCAATCTTCCTCAGGCGGACGGTGGAGGGCAATCAACCCCCCTTCGGTGGACCTCCAGATGATAAGTTTTTGCACCCCAATAGGCCTCTTTGCTGACCTAGCAATCCAAATCAGACCAAGTCAGACCAAATTAGAAAAAGCCCCGGTTTAATGGGTAAAGTGTTCCCAGGAGGGGACCTTCTCTGACCTCCTCACATGCCTGTAGTGTACTCCTGCACACACATCACACACACAAAACAACTAAAGTAAGTTCAAGGTCATCCTTGGCTACAGAGTGAGTTTGAGGCCAGGCTGAGCTACATGAGATCCAGTCTAAAAAAGAAAAAAGAAAAAAATCTCTTCCGTGTCTGTTCGACCCTCATGTAGATCAGCAGCAGGATAAGTCTGAGGTGTTGAAGACAGGGTTCACAGGCAGAGAACATGCCTAGCATGAAAGAGGCTCTGGGTTCCATTCCCAGATCTAAAAAGCCTCAATTGGAGGCCCTTCAAGAATGTAAGGCCATTGTGTACGCTCTCTGGTGTACAGGTTCTAACCCCACCGCCCCCCTCCTATCCCCCCTTCTCACCGGGTGAAGAGAACCTGACAATTTGAGGGCTGGGATGAGGTAGGCATGGAATAGGGAGAATCACAAAGGCCTAAATTTTTGTTCTCATTTTAAGAGAGGCAAGATCTAGGTTGATTCTTCAGGGAAAGGGCTATTTCTGTAGTAAGAGGCCCAGCAGGCAGGAGTCACCTTCAAGGGGGGAGGAAAGGGTTAGGGTAGAGATGTGATAAAAGGATGACAGTTCTTCCTGCTATCCAACCTTCATCTCTCCTGCTTCATCCTTGCCTGCCTCAGAGTGCTTGGAAAATAGTTCATTCTCTCTTCTCCCAGTCTTTTCTGGCTGAGAGCTAAAATTTCTCTTCCACTCTTTTGGGCATCCATCTTAGCTCTGAGTAAAAAGAAGGGCTCTCTCAGAACCCCTCTTCCTCTCCAGGTGTCCTTGGCCCCTTCGGGAGTCCTTGTCCTTCCTCATGGGTGTCTTCTGCTTGTCCACTCCCCACTGTGCCCTGAGTTATCCGCCCACCCCCACCCCCCAGCCAGGAACGTGCCTTTTACAGGTCAATAAAATTAGCGACTGATGTGGGGGGCGGGGGCAAAGAGTGCTAAGCTCAATGGCCTTGAATGTGGCTGGACTCACGGAATCTGGACGCCTGTCATTCCAGCGCTAAACAGTGACAGCTGAGGGACCTGCAAGGGTGTTGGGGGGGGGGGGTGGCAGGCCCTGCCTTTCAAAGAGAGAGGAAGAAGATGGGCACTTAACATCCCTCCAGAGGCCGAGTCTCTATGTGACTGACCCCTGATTCGGAGCTGACCTTTAGAGGAGGGCCCTATCCCCCACCCACCTTCAATTTTGTGAGCGCCTCAGACTGGGGGAAGGGAGGCTCAGGCAAGTCTGTTCTTGCTGCTGCTGCTTTGGGCTGGGGTCTTCTGATGAAGCCAGGCTTGTGAGCATCTGGACCAGGCTGTCTGAAGGAGGGGATTTTATAAGGTCAGGAGGCCCCAAGTGTCCTAACCCTCAGAAAGTCAAGTGTGGTGGTTCTTTGCCTGTAGTCCTGGCACTTGGGAGGCAGAGGAAGAACTGATGTTAGTTGACTAGTTCAAGGCCAGGCCTGATGCAACCTTGCCTTAAAAAAAAAAAAAAAAAAAAAGAAGGGGTTGGGGATTTAGCTCAGTGGTAGAGCGCTTGCCCAGCAAGAGCAAGGCCCTGGGTTCGGTCCTCAGCTCCAAAAAAAAATAAATAAATAAAAATAAATGAAAAAGAAGAGGAGAAGATAGAGGAGGAGGAAGAAGGAAGGAAGATAAGGGAAAGAAAGAAAAAGAGAAAAGGTGGGGGGGGGGGGGGAGCGTGAGCAAGCCTGAGGGGTGGTGGCACATGCATGTGATCCTAGCATTCGGAAGGTGGAGGCTGGAGGACCAAGAACTCAAGGTAACCCTGGGCTACATAAGACCCTGTTTCAAAAGCGGGGTGAGGGAGAAAGAAAAAAAAGAAACCGGAACTCCCAGTGGCCCTGTTCTGGGCCCTACTGGCCACCTCAAACTGCATCCATACTCCTCACCGCCAGGACCGGGGTGGGACAGGAGACCCCGCCCCTCCCGGCTCGGCCCCGCCCCCGGCCAGCCAGTCCCGGCCGGTGAGCCCAGAGCCTGTGCGAAGCGAGAGCAGGTGGCCACCGCCGGCTCCGTCTCTTCCCTGCAGGTAAGATAACCTGAGGACCTCGAGGGCAGCTCGAGAGGACAAAGAAGCGCTTTGCCCTGTCCTCTGCCCGCGTCTCAAACCTAGGGGACCCCAAAGACGTTCTCTGTCTGGACTCAGTGAGCGTGTGCGACTAAACTCTGAGGAAGTTGCAAGGACCTGCTGGCTGTGCATGATGCTGCCAGGGTCCGAGGGCTGGGGAAAGCAGCATCGGGCAGTAGACACTACATTGTTCTGGAGAGCAGCAGGTGTGTGTGTGTGGGGGGGCGCTTCGTCACCCCAAGTGCCCTGTATAGGTCCCAGGGCAGTATCTTTCACAGCGGTTTGGAGTGATGGGATGAACCGAAAGTTTCTGTTCTGGGGGCAAGTGAGGTGATAGCTGCTGCTTGCTTGAGTGGGACCTGGATTTTCTGGTGACCCCGGGTCATCTGCATCATTTGCACCTGGGTACAGATGCAGGGAAAAGGTGTGTGTAAGGAAATACTGGCCCAGGCTCAGCAACTCCATTCTTTCTGGAGTTAGGCTATAGAAATTAAGGCAGGCATGAGATAACCATGCTCCCTCGTGTGGGATTTGGGCTTTAGGATGGGACACTGTCTCCTAGGATCCAGGGAAGGTTTTCAGCAAGAGGCTCTCTGAGCTAACCCAGCTGTGATGCTGGATTCCCTGAGCCACAAGGGAGAGGCAACTCGGAACCTCACGGTCCACTTAGTAAAGCAAAAAGCCCTGGGGTGTGGAACAGAGGGAGATAAGGGTGATGCCACCTGGTCCCAGACAAGACTCCAGGAACCTTCCAGAGACCGTCATGAGTCTTTGGATAGACTGAAGTGATGACTGGGGATAACAGGGAGGATTTTTCATGGTCGTCTAGATTCCTCATTCCATGGTCTCTGCCCCCATACACGGTCATTGTCAGCAAATTCTTCCCCAATGTGTGTGTGTGTGTGTGTGTGTGTGTGTGTGTGTGTGTGTGCGCACATGCCTTGGCATGAGCAAGAACAACTTGCTGGAGTTCTTTCTTGCTTTCCACCATGTATGTGGTGCTGGGGAATCAAACTCAGATCATCAGGCTTGGCAGCAAGTGCCCATACCTGCTAAGCCATCTCGACGGCCCTTGCTCATTTCTGACCATCCTTTTTACTTCTGGGATAGTTAGCTTCTTGCTTCTGGGAGGCAGTGAGTTTAGGAAAGGGGAACTTTGGGGTGGGTTAGCCTTGAGTCCTATCACCTCTACCTCTGAACTGTCTTCCTTACTTGAAAATGGAGATAAGGCTAAAGCCCACCTCCTAGGGTGGCTGCAGGGGGGATTTAATGGGAATACCCATGAAGAGCGCTCAGCACAGTCCTGGCCTCTGGTGATGGCTCAACAGGTCTAAGTGTCCCCTCCTGGGTAGGACAGCAAAGCCGATCTGCAGGGGGTGGGGATGGGGTGGAAAATTTTTAAAGCTTGTCCAGAAAGAGAGATGCCCTGCACTCCTCCCCTAACAGGCCCCGGCGGCCCCCTGCTGGTTCCCATCCCTGTGCGGTCCAGAACCCCTTACCTCCTCCTGGCTCTGTCACCTGATTTGCATTGCCTTTCATCTTCGGGGTGAGGCAGGATCCAGGGAGATGTGGGGGGGGGACAGGGGGGACGACACTTGGGGCTGTGCCTAGATGGCATGAGCTCTGGGTTGGAGACCCAGCTTGACAAAGATGCCCTGTTGGCGCCATCTCCCTGCCCTCCCCGCCTCCAGAAATCCACAAGTTGGGATCAAACCGGGCTGGGTTTTTCCAGGAAGACTAATAATCCTGCCTGGGGATTGTCTCCAGTGGAGGGAGGGAGAGCTTCAAGCCCTGGCTCCAACTCTGGTGGCCGCCAAAGAAGAACAATCCCCAAGTACCCTTAAAATCTGGGCAAGGGAGGCCGTGCACATGCCCTAGCCCGGGTGCTTCCAAGTGCTCTGTTCCAGCAGCTCTCTGTCAAGTGTAGACAGCAGGGCTGAGCATCAGGACCACATAAACGCTCAGGGCTGGGGATGCAGCTCAGCTGGTAGAGCTTGCCACAGCATGCTATTTTACCAGGACTGTGGCCGGAAGCAGACTGAAGCCAGGTGTCTGTCTGGGCGGCCCTTGTGGTTCAGAGAGGACCTGGCTGTGGGAATAGGGCAGGGGTGGCTGGAGCCAGGGTGAGAATGAAGCCATCTCTCTAGACTGATGTCATTCTGGTGTGAAACTCACCTCACAGGAAGCCGAAAAACCTGAATTCAAGCCTGGTCTCCTAGGTTGCCATGATGGTATTATCTGTCAAGGTGGGGGGCTAGAAAATAACTTATTGAACATGGGGCTGGGGGTGTAGCTCAGTTGGTGGAGTGCTAGCCTAGCATGCACAAGACCCTGGGTTCTACCCCCAGCACTGCATGAAACCAGGTGTAGTGGAACATGCCTGTAATCCCAGAACTGGGGAGGAGGAGGGTCAGGGGGAGCAGAAGTTTATCTGATTTAGATAAACAGGGGGATTTAGAGTTTGAGGCTAGCCTGGTATACATGCGACCTCATCTCAAAAATACTGGACATTTCATTAACAAGATCTATAACTTTAAAATATATATTGTTGTTGTTACTTTGTGTACTGGAGATCAAACCCAGGGCTTTGTGCGTGCTAGTCAAGTGCTCTACCACGGAGTCATCTCCCAGCCCGTTTCGTTTTCTTTTGTTTGGGGGACAAGGCCTGATAAAGTTTAGGCCGACCTTAAACTTGAAGCAGTCCTCCTGCCTCAGCTTCTCAGGCAACTGGGATTCCAGGCCTGTGCCCCCATACCGTTAGAGCTTTAAGATATTTAGGCCTGTGCCTGTGGACCACCAGCGGTTTTCTTGCTCCATGCCCTGTAAAGGTGACAGGGGACCCGGCTGAGTCTGGGACCCTAAGTGCCATTTAGTTAACTCCATCCCTGTACTTCTCCTCTGGTAAAGTGGCCTTAAAACTGGGCTTGGGCCACACATGTCTAGACAAGGAGGGAGTTTCAAGGTGAAATGAAAATTGTCAGTTGTCACCAATAAACGGTCCCCCCTTGGGCTTCCTGACCTCATTCTCTAACTAAAAATTGGGACACTTTTTTTTTTTTAAATGTCTTATGATGCTTGAGTGGAAAGGGATGGGGAGGAGAGCTTGCTTTTCTTTCCAGCGTGGCAAGGATGTGGCTCTTTCTGCTCCCAAGGAGCAAGGACGAAATAAGCTTGTATGCGGCAACAAGAGGGGCAGGAACTAGATCAGAGGAAGGCAAGGCTGAATACCCACCATGCCCTCTCATACCCACAGCCAGGGAGGAGGGGCTTCTTCAGGAGTCTGGGAGCCTGTTAGCTGGTAGCTGGGATCGTCCCTGATGGAAAGAAGTGGCATGTTGTTCTAGGCTGCTGTGGAGTGCCCTGTGGCACCTGGGCATACATACCATCTGCTCAGAAAGCAAAGGCCTGCTCAGTTATGATTCTTACTGGGCTGTTTGGGGACCAACCTGACACTTTGGCCTCCTTAACACTGCAAAGTTTTTTATGGAAATAGCCACGCCCACCCACATACATACACTCACTTACCCAGCATGCTACCTGGCTCACAAACCATCCCTGAGCACCAAGTCTCATGTGGACACCCCTGCACATCGACCCTGATGCCCTCCAGTGTGCAGCCTACGCCCTTCCCTCACTCACGGCCTCCCTTCCCTCTTTGGTGCCTTTCATTCACCTTGGGTGACCCACCAGCTCCAGTGGCCAATGGCTGACTTACTTGATGGTGGCTGGGGGCCAGGAGCCTGCAGTTCCTCAGTGTTGGAGATGGGAGGCAGCAGAACCACCGTCCTGGGACTCCCTCAAGCCCCGAGGGACTTGGTGTTCAGCACCTCATCTCCAGCATTTCTCAGGAGTGTCTAGGGGACCGGAATCTCTAGATCTGCCTGTCCGTGCGGTTCTTGGGGCCTTCCTCTGTCTTAGTCTGTGAATGTGTTTGTCCTCTCCCTGCTGTGTGCGCCATCCCTGTCTCCCCTCTCTTCCTGTCTCTGCTGCTGTCTTTCTCTCCTCTTCCCCTCCCCCCACTACACACACTTACTTTTCTCTCTGGCTGCATGGCTCCGTAGTTCTGTCTCTGTCTGTTTTGGTTCATTTTGAAGACAAGATCTTAATCTATAGCTCAGGCTGGCTCGGAACTCACTGTGTAGCCCAGGCTAGCTAGCCTCCAACTCACCGCAATCCTCTTGCTTTAATAATCTCTTAAGTGCTGGGATTGCAGATATGAGCCGACACCCCCAGCTCCATGCCTCTACCTCTCAGCTTAGGTGTGGTGGTCTGTGTTTCTGGGACTCACTCTCTTGAGGAAGCTCAGGGGAACAGTGTAGACAAGTGACTCTCTGTCACAGAAAGAGGCAAAGCATCCTGGGGCACTCCTGTCACTTCTGGGCCTCTCTCCTCCTCCAAGCAAATGAGGGGTATCAGGACCTGCAGACAATAGGTCAAGGTTGGTGCCTCTTTCCCTGACCCCGTTAGGAACTCTGGCTCTGGAAATGGAATATTCTTCAATGACAAGGCCCAGAGTCATAGGCCTGGAAGCAGAACTGGAGGTTCAGAGTGAAGAAGGGGCAGCCCCTTGTCTGTCCTGTTGACCAGTTTGACTTTAAATGGAAGGCAAGGACTTGGAACCTTCCTCAGAAAAAGTGTGGACGAGAGCAGGGCTGAATCAACACCTTTTTTTTTAGCTTGAAGCAGCCAAGTTCAACCCATGCATCCCAGGCCCAGCTTCCTGCTCCAAACCACCACTGTGCCCCCACCCTGCTCCAGCCTTTCCGCTGGGCCTCTTTAAACAGTCCCCTGGCCTCTCTGCTCCCTGCTGCTGGCCACACCATGGCCACAGCTCCTGCACAGGCCTTGCTGTGTTGGCTGCTTGTTTATTTGCCTAAGGTTTCCCTGGGTGTGGTGAGATCCAGATCCATAGACCCTCCCGAACTCCAGATGCCCATGGAGAGGCCTGGCCACATCTCAACTTCCCTAGCTCCCTCATTGCCCTCCCGGGCCCAGCACCTCCCCTGCCCACCCTCCTGGCCTTTCGGATTTCTACATGATGCCAACCCTGCCCTGATTTGTGAGTTCTAGGAGGGGGATGCCAGGAGAAGATGTTAGACGCCAGGACCTTTGTGTTTTCTGGCGGGGAGGGGGAAGCAAAAAAACATGGGGGGTGTGGAGCATGGACTTTAGACCTCAGGGGAGATCTGCCCACCTTCCAGCCTGTCCTCCTTGACTGAGCTTGAGCTGGTTGTTCAGTGACACTTGAGAGAGGAAGGAGTCTGTCCTGGGCTTGGGACAGTTGTCTCATCGCTGTGACAAAGGACCTGACGAAGGCAGTTTTAGGAAGGAAAGGTCTGTTTTGGCTCACAGTCAGAAGGTTCAGCTCCTCGGGCCAAGTGAGGCAGGAATGGGAGGCAGCGAGCACATTGGGTTGGAAGCCGGGAGCAAAGAGATGCATTCAGGTGCTCTGTTCCTCTTTATTTTATTGGGGACCACAGCCCAATGAACGGTGCTGCTCACAGGTAGGGTGGACCTTCCTACCACCTCAGCCTGACCTGGATAATCCCTCACAAACATGCCTAGAGGATGGTTTCCATGGTGATTCTAAATGTCATCGAATCGACAAGATGAACCATCACATGGCCCTTTCCAGGATCTCCGCAGAAGTATCCCCTGGACCCCAGGGTCTTCCAAGTGCTTGATTTTGCACAGTCAATCCAGAGCTGTCTGGTTCTGCCCTGTGAACACCACAGAAAAAAAAGTCCCTTGTGCGGTGATAGGCAAGTGCAGAGGTCAAAGCTACTTGCTCAAGGCACAGCCTTGAACCTAGGTCTCCTTGGGCAAAAGACCCACAGGCTACAGTGGCCTCTGGCTTTCCTTTTGTTTTTCTTTTTTTGTGTGTGTGTGTTTGGTTTTGGTTTTTCAAGACAAGACGGTTTCTGTGTGTAGCCTTGGGTGTCCTGGAACTCGCTCTGTAGATCAGGCTGACCTCGAATTCACAGAGATCCACCTGACTCTGCCTCCCAAGTGTTGGGATTAAAGGTGTGCGCCACCACTGCCCGGCTGGCCTCTGGCTTTCCTACTCTCATTTTTGTCCCACTTCCTGGAGGACCTTCCACCCAGGGCTCCTCATCCCGGACCTGTGTCTCAGGCTGGGAAGGGAGGCTAGGGATAGGTAGTATTTCTGTGCCCTCATTCTGGGACTTGATGCCCTAGTTAGCAGCTTCCGGTGGGGGAAAGGGACTCAAAGCTTTTAGAAAAGGCTTTTAACCAGCTGAGTGCTAATTGGGAATTTGACTAGCCATTGCTGAAGGCTAAGGGCATCTAACCAGAATCTTCAGATTGAGGTGTGTGTTCGGGGTGAAGAAGCCAGAGTAGAGATCACCAGGTTTTCCTGAACAGCCTTGCCAGCAGCCAAATGTGGAAGCTAGGAACGAAGGGATAGTCCAGGTTAGGGCAGCTGTTGGCATGTGTGAGTGATCCTTGGGAAGATGGGCCTGGGTTGGGGCAGGGAATAAAGCCACCTTGGTAGGTCTTTTTACTCTCCCGCTGGCCTGGGCTTCTCTGGTGCTTGCTGTCAGGGGTGTGCAAGGGATGTGACTATACCCTTTTCTCCCTCTTTTCTCCCAGAGCTCTGGGAGTCCCACCCCACTTCCCCATCCCTTGTCCCATGGACACTGATTCACTCAACAAACATTTCTTTTTAAATTTATTTTATTATTCCATGTGTATGGGTGTTTTGCTGCATGTGTATTTGTGCATCATGCGTGTGTTGTGCCTGTGGAGGCCAGCAGAGGGCATCATATCTCCTGGACTGGAGTTACAGACAGTTGTGAGCAGTCATGTGGGTGCTGGGAATTGAACCTGCGTCCTCTGGAAGGGCCGCCAGTGCTCTTAACCCCTGAGCCATCTCTCCAGTCCCTCAACCAACATTCCTTGAGTGCCTACCCTGGGATCTGCCTTGGGAATTCAAGAGAAAACAAGAGAGCATAAAGCGAAGGGACTAAGAAGAGACAGAAAAAAGCAGCTAGGGACGTAGCTGGGTTGGCCCCGAGTTCAGTCCCCAGCACCCCATAAACTAGGTGTGGTAGCGCACACACCTGTGATCCTGGCATGCGCACGCACGCACGCACGCACGCACCCCTACCTATATATCTATATCTTTATATCTAATTTTTAAAGGAGACAGACAGAAAACCCATTTTAGAGAGGGCTATGAGGAAGTTTCTCATGGAGGAGATGGCCAGAGCAGGAGGAGGGAAGACCCAGAGCTAAGGAGTGCTCAAGGCAAAAAGCCCAGGTCTTGGGAGGGAGGGAAGTCATGATAGGCTCCAGAGACAGAAAGACCCTTGTGTGGTGGGAGTATCCCTCCTCTGGAGATGAGAGCCGTACAGAAATAGATGGGGTGAGCACTGACTATTTTGACCTGGATATTTTAACCGCAAGGATGTTTTGAATACAAACATTTTAAACTAAAACATGCCAGCACCGTGCACTTTCGGGGAGATATTTTCTACTTTGAATTCTAGTCACCCAATTTCATTTCCTTGATGAGTTTTGTTTTTTGTTTTGTTTTTTTTTTCAATTTTCCTCCCTATGGAGGAACAAATAAATGTTCTACAGCAGAACAAATAAATGTCCACACTTTTCATTCTGTTTTAATTTCAACTATAACTCTTTTCCTCGGCATCAATTCCTCACGCTCGATGTTGCCACCGGGATTTGATCCGTCTATCAGTCTGGGAGTTGCAGACTCTCAGCACCAGGCTCTGCCGTTGTGAGTGTGACCGGGTAACCCCATGCAGTTTGGGAAGATTGGAAAGTAAAACAAGACCTGTGGTCAAGATTACAATGTTTTGTCGGTTTCAGTCAAGAGTGAGTTTTCTCCTAGCCAGTTTCTGGTAATCACACTGTTACTTCTACCAGGAATATTTTTAGTCAGCAAGTAGTATTTATATCTCAGTTAATCTGTGGGAGGGGCAGGGTGGGCGGGGTGCTGGGAGAAGGGAGAAAGATTTGAAAGAGGCCAAGAAGGACCCAGTCATCCAACCTAAGGTTTGCAGGCCACATGAGGCTATGGACAGCAAGGAAATGTGGCCCAGCACAAAATTGTAAACTTAAAAACATTATGAGATTAGAAAAAAAAAAAGATTGATTTTATTATTTTTGAAGGTTATTTTTATTTATGTGTGTGTGTGTGTGTGTGTGTGTGTGTGTGTGTGTGTGCATTGTGTGGGTGTGGGTGTGTGCATTGTGTGGGTTTATGCTACATGTATGCAGGTGCCTGGAGAGGTCAGAAGAGGGTGTTGGATCCACTGGAGCTGGAGTTATGGGTGGGTGTGAGCAACGATGTGGGTGCTAGGAACCAAATAATGCTTGCTCGTAACTGCTGAGCCACCTCTCCAGCTTGCGCTCTCCTCTCCTCTCTCTCCTCTCTCTCTCTCTCTCTCTCTCTCTCTCTCTCTCTCTCTCTCTCTCTCTCTCTCTCTCTCTCTCCCTCTCTCTCTCTCTCCCTCTCTCTCCTCCTCTTCTTTTGTAATTCATTTGCAAGTTCCTTGAGTGTGAACTTTGTAGATGACAAGGTGGTGTTGCAATATTGAAAGGCAGGACATGGCTGGAGCCACTATACACCTCCTAGCTGGGGTGAGGATTTTCCCCAAGAGGAGGGAACTTTTGAAGCTTTTGCTTGTTTGTGGCAAGGCCCCACTTTGTACCCCAGGCTAGCCCAGCATCACTGTTTAGCCATCTGGTCTTGAACTCCCAGCAACCCAACTACCTTGACCTCCTGAGTGCTTTACCTTTTAAAATTATTTGTTTATAAATAATTTGTTTAGGGCTGGAGAGATGGCTCAGAGGTTAAGAGCACTGGCTGCTCTTCCAGAGGTCCTGAGTTCAATTCCCAGAAACCACATGGTGGCTCACAGCCATCTGTAATGAGATCTGGTGCCCTCTTCTGGCCTGAAGGGATGTATGCAAGCAGAACACTGTATACATAATAAATAAATAAAAATTTAAAAAAAAATAAATAAAATAAATAATTTGTTTATAAACTACTTATTTATAAACACACACACACACATGCACACGCACACGCACCACAGTGCTTATGTGGAAGTCTGAAGACAACTCCTGGGAGCCAGCTCTGTCCTTCCATCATGTGGATTCCAGGGATCAAATATAGGTCATCAGGCATAGCAGAAAGAGCCCCCTGTGCTGCTGCCCCCATCTCCCAGAGTCATCTCACTGGGTGCTTTTATTTATTTATTTATTTATTTATTTATTTATTTATTTTTGGTTTTTCGAGACAGGGGTTTCTCTGTGTAGTTTTGGTGCCTGTCCTAGATCTTGCTCTGTAGACCAGGCTGGCCTCGAACTCACACTGGACGCTTTTAAAGTCATCTCCTCGGTGCTTTTAAACAGGCAGATGGTGTGCCTAGAGTTTGCTTGCTTGCTTGCTTATTTATTTATTTATTTATTTATTTATTTATTTATTTTTATTTTTGTGGTGCTGAAGATCGAACCCAGGGCCTTCCCATGCTAGGTGGGTGATCTACCTCTTAGCTTTCCCCCAACCACCATGTTCTGGCTGTGTGTAGAGAGTATTTAGGAGGAGGAGTGAGGGACAGACAGAGCAGCCAGGTAAGGTGGCCACCATTCTCCATTCAGGCAGGAAGAGTAAGAGAACTGGAGAGTTAGCAAGAAAAGGTAAGAACTCATACCACCCCCCAGGATCCTGTCAATGGCCTCCCACACCTCCCTTCCTCCTGATACTAAAAACAACTTGGAAGCAAGAGTCTGGCCCCAGGGTTTGTGCAAGGTAGGAACCAAGGCCTAGGGTGTCTGCCCCTGAATGCAGGCTGGGGAGGGGATGCATGATCCCACCCATCCAGAGTCACGTGGCCGGAACAACCACTGGCCACAGACCTGGCCCTGAAACAGACTCAGACACAGGGCGCTTGTCCTGCTGTGGCTCGGAGCTCAGGGTGTGACCCTAGGCAAGGGTACAAAGGAGCCTCTGTCAGTGTGGGGCACTGTGCCCACCTGGAGCCAGCCAGGCGCCCGAGGAGTGAGCAAGTGGCCTGAAAGTACTGAGAGGGAGAAACCTTGAGGTGACACACACCTGAGGTTTGAGTGCCATGGGGCTAAGTCACCTCCTCACCTGTAAGATGGGGATGTAGACTCCAGCTTCCTAGACCCGGCACAAGGTCGGCACTGCTCGGTTGCCTGGCTGAGTGCTCGTTAAGTATCACTTAGCATATATACAGAACATGATGGGGCGCACATTTGCTAAGCACTTTACAGATATTGACTCATTTGATCCCCGTAAAGACCCACTAAGTGAGTACTATTAGTATTTATCCTTATATTACACATAGGGGAAACTGAGGCCCAAAGGCAAGATTTGAACCCAGGTCCTATAGCTACACACTCTTGCTTCTGCTGAAAGCGAGGAAGGCGTTCCTTAAGCCAGGTGCCTCAATAGATGTGTGGGTCCTTCAAAGGGAGGATGTTTCCCAGACCACGTGCACCTTAGTGACTATAACTACACATTGTCCCCACGCCAAGGGACAGGAAGAGGACGGAAGTCACACTTCTTGGGAGCAGTGGAAATCAAGAGTAGGACAGAGCGGGAATCAAGAGGAACCCTGTCCCAACTCTGCTGCCCAGGGCCCAGCTGTGGAAGCTGCTGTCCCGGGCACAAGCTGATCTAGACTGTATTCCTTCAACAAGGTTGAGTTATACCCTGAGGGGTACCCAGCTGGGGCCATGTGCTGGGAACAAGCTGACCCCATTCCCTAGAGGCCAATGTCCATTGGAACACAAAGCATGGCATGGGGGCCACAGCCCAGGCCTGAAGGTGGAGGACAGCCTGGGAGTGTGGTTAGCAGATCTTCCCAGGCTGAGATGGCAGCCAGGTAGGATGGGTGCTGGGGGATAGGTAGCATGGAAAGTAACAAGCAGTATCACTGGGGCAGGTGGATGAGGACTCCAAAAGCCCAGCCTGGGGCTCAGACGGCTTTTCCTACTAGCATCTCTGTTCAGCTGTTCCTCAGAACCACCGGGATACAGTTGAAAAAGCAGCCACAGAGGTCTTGGTGGCACAGGACTGGAATCCCAGCACTCAGGAGGCTGAGGCTGGAGAATCTAGAGTTTGAGACCCTGAGCTACATGTTCAGATCCTGTCTGAAAAAAAAAAACCTCCCAACCTGGGCGGTGGTGGCTCACGCCTTTAATCCCAGCACTTGGGAGGCAGAGGCAGGCGGATCTCTGTGAGTTTGAGGCCAGCCTGGGCTACCAAGTGAGTTCCAGGAAAGGCGCAAAGCTACACAGAGAAACCCTGTCTCAAAAAACAAAAAAAACAAAAAAACAAAACAAAACAAAAAAAAAAACCCTCCCAAAACAAAAAACAAAGCAAAACAAAACAAAACAAAACAAAACAAAACAAAAAACAACTAAAATAAGAGTGTCTTAGTTAGGGTTTCTATTGCTGTGGTAAAACACCATAACCAAAAAGCAAGTTTGGGAGAAAAGGGTTTATTTTTGTAAAGGCTTACACTTCCACATTGCTGTTCATCACTGAAGAAAATCAGCAAATAGGGCAGGATCATGGAGGCAGGAGCTGATGCAGAGGCCAGGGAGGGGAGCTGCTTACTAGCTTGCTCATCATGGCTTGCTCAGCCTGCTTTCTTATAGAATCTAGGACCACCAGCCCAGGGATGGCACCACCCACCATGGGCTGGGCCCTCCCATGTTGATCACTACTTGAGAAAATGCCTGCCCCTGGATGTCATGGAGGCGTTTCCTCAACTGAGGCTCCTTCCTCTCTGATGACTCTAGCTTTTGTCAAGTTGACACACAAAACCAATCAGTACATAGAGCATCTGGGCATCGGGAGGTGGATCAGAAATTCACAGTCATCCTTGGTTACATAGTGAGTTCAAAGTCAGCTTGGGCCACATGATACCCTGTCTCAAAAAGGGAGAGGGGAAGGGCTGGAGGGATGACTCAGCAATTAAGAGCACTTGCTGCTCTTCCAGAGCACCCACATCAGAGGGCTCACAATTGCCTGTTACACCAGTTTCAAGGAGCCAACACCCTCTGGCCTCCTCACTGGTGCACATAAACTCACACAAGTACACACACATACTAGTAAATAAAAAGCAAAATGGTTTAGCCACTGTTCTATTGCTGTGAAGAGACACCATGACCAGGGCAACTCTTGTAAAGGAAAGCATTTAATTGGGGCTGGCTTACAGTTTCAAAGGCTTAGTCCATTGCATCATGGCAGGTGGCATGGCAGCAGAAATGTCAGGCATGGTGCAGGAGAAGTAGCTGAGAGCTATATCCTGATCCACAGGCAAAGAGAGAGATTGAATCTGACACAGGCTTTTGAAACCTCAAAGCCCACCCCCAATGACACACTTCCTCCAACAAGGCCATACCTCCTAATCCTTCCAATCCTATCAAAGAGTTCCACTCCGTGACTAAGCATTCAACTATATGAGCCTATGGGGGCGGGCATTCTTATTCAAACTACCATGCAAAGAAATCTTAAACAACAGCAACAACAAAACTCTTTACCCCGGGTCCCTGAGTCTAAGGCTGAGGGGTAGGAGCTGGAGGAGGACCCTGCCAAACTCCCCAGGAGATACTTCCAAGGCCAGGTATGTCTTTGGAAGGCTGTTGGACACAAGAGTCTAGCCTTTAGCTGCACATTAGAATCACCCGGGCAGAAGATCAAAGTTCTCAGGCCACAGCACAAGGCAAGCTCATCAGAGCCCACAAGGGGCTTGGGCATTAGAAGTTCTCAGAGTTATCAGCAGTTCTGGTTTTGGTTCAGGTAAGTAAGTACACAGAGGGACCTCTCCAGTGTGCCTGTCCCACTTGTTGGACAGATCTGGGCTGGGAGACATTATTCTTATATTTCCTCTCAATTGATCCAGGGATCCCAGGAGGTATATTTGACCAAGCATAGAGGTGAGGCATTCCACACCCAGGCTGTGTCCTGGGCCCTTTATGGCTGAGGCCTTTTGGGTAGCTCAGCTAAGGGAAACCTCTGGGGACTGAAAGAGGGAATAGAGGCCAAAGGATATATTCTATATATATAGACACATTCTATATCAGTAGGGTGTTTCCCTGAACCACGGTGGCATACACTTTCAATCCCAGCCTGTTCTACATAGCCAGTTCTAAGACAGACAGGGCTACATTATATGACCTTGTTTCAGAAGAAAGAAAGAGAAGGAAGAAAGACAGACAGACTCTTAGTGGTCTATGCCACAGATCACCAGAGAAGGATGTGTGGATGTGGTCACCTGCTCCCTTGTTGACCAGATGGGGCTCTGGCCACCCCATACCACCGGCTTTTCGGCCAATGGGCTTGGAGAGTCACCCTTCCTCCAAGCCTCAGAGTCACCTTCAGCTCCCTCTCTTCCATCCTGAGTTTGGATGGATTAGGTTAGGTTGTGTCTCACAACAAGGACCAACTATGGGTTCATGGGGTGGACTTAGAGGGAGGATTCTGCCCAGCTAACTCATTAAATAAAAGGTACAGGAAATGAAGGGTGGGTCAGGAGCCTCGAGATCTTAAATTCCGTAGGGTTGGCCCTGGCTTGTAGTCAGGGTTCCTGTGGGCATCTTCTGAATGCCTCTCTTGAAGTAAGAGGAAGGGAGCCAAGGTTGTCCCAGGGGGACCCCAACCCTTGGTCTTTACAGTCCCTTCCAGGTAGTAACTCCCGTGAAGTCCTCCCATGAGCTGATTACCTGCTAGACTGCTGTTATTGATGCTCATATTGGGGAGGGGCTGCCCCTGCTGGTTGGTGGTTATCCAAATTCTCCTGCCTCCTTTTCTCTAGCTCTGGCCTCTCTACACACCCCCAGACAGCTCTGCCAAGCTGGGTGAGGAGGTCAAAATAATTTCCATGGCTTTGACATTAACCTCAAGTAGGAATCGACTCTGTTCTGGGAAAGACTGAGCTGACAGCTTTGAGGTGCAAGATGATGGACAAGTGGGGGGGGGGGCTCAGCCCAGACATGAGTCTTGGGAGACTTGGGAGAGGGCACCCTGAGGCCTTTTGGCATTCTACCTCGGCTTGTTTGTCTTGTCTTCCTACTACTTTTGAGACATTGGTTTCTAAAGTGCAGCTATGAGGAAGTTCTTTCTGAGGTCTAATCCTGGTTGCTTCTGCTGTAACTAAGAATTTTGTCCTTCTCATGGGCTGCAGAGTGCTTGGTGTTATTCTCATTGCAGAGAAGGCTAATAAGTGACCAAGTTGTAATACAGACGTATCTGCCTGATTCAGTCACACCTATCCTCATGTTACACCCAGAGACACACCCCTCTCCACATGTGCCCCCCCCCATCTCATCAACTCCAAAGTGCTTAGTCCTAGAGAGGTCATCCTGTCCATCCCCCTGCCTCTATCCCTGCCCGGTGAAGTGTATATGCAGCTCCTGTGGCCAAGGCCCAGGAGAAGGGGGTGGTAGAGTTGGAAGTCAGGGTTCCAGCTACTGTGCTCCTTCGTGGGCAAAGCCTTTGAACATATAATGTGATAATCTCTGCCTGCTTGCTGCACACCAAGGGCCTCCCTGGGTTCATCCAAGAATCCATTAGGGACCTCACAGGAGGAACAAGCTCAGTGTCTGTACTGGGCAATCTGCCTCCTTGCCCCTCTGCATGCTGGGAAGGATCTGTTTGTTCTTTAGCTGCAAGACACAATTACCAGACACTGCTGGAAGTGAGTCAGGCTTCCCGATTTGAGATCTGAATGGGGTGGGGTGGGGGCTGGGCTTCTCTTCTATACTGAGCTATAGAATGTTCCAGATTGGTGCTGCTTGCTCACCTGGCTGGGATGCTGATGGGAGAGCCTAGAAACAACCTCGTCAGGGACTTAGAGGCCGTTCTGCTGCCCCATCCCGATGTCCTGGCTGGGAAACTGAGGACAGCTGTTGTCCCCACGGCATCCCCGCTCAGAAGCCACCCAATTAGCACTCTGTCTGACTCTGTGTTCCCAGCGCCTGTCTCATTATTTGGGGATTTATGATTGTCCCGGTCACTGTGAAGGACAACTGTCCGGGTTTCCATGGGGGGGGGGGGGGGCCCAGCCAGCGCTTAGCCCAGCGGTGGCAGGAGGTGGTGCCATCCTGCTTGGGGCAGGATGGGGATTTGATTTCAGGGGGATTTGCGGCTAGTGGGGAGCCGCCCTGGCCACATGGTGGCTCAGAGCTATTTTAAGAGGAGGTGGGGGGGGGAGGGGCTGGTGGCTCTGTCCCTCTTGTAGGAGCATAAAGAACCCAGGATGGATAGGGTAGGATGCAGACCCAAGATGGGGTTCCCTCCCACTTTCCCTCTGGAACCCATGGATCCAGTGCAATCTGACCCCATGTGGGCGATGGGCAAGATGGAGAAGCAGCTGGGGAGGGATGAGGCTCTTGGCCTGAACTCCATGGCATGGGCCTTGCTCCCACCAGAGTTCTTACTATTATTATAATGGGTAATTATTATTATAGTGGGTAATTATTATAATAACAGTTGCATAGATTTATAGCCAAGATTACATTTATTGAGGGGCTTGAGATGTAGCTGAGTTGGTAGAGTGCCTGCCAAGCCGACGTCCACAAAGCCCTGAGTTCAACCTCCAAAAGAAATATAACTGGGCATGGTAGTAATGCCTGTAATCCCAGCCCCCCCCCCCCCCCAAGTAGAGGCAGGAGGATCAGAAATTCAAGGTCACCCTCTGCTGCAAAGTGAGCTTAGGGCCAGCGTGAGCTGCAAGAGACCCTGACTCAAAAGAAAGGAAAACAAGAAATTACATTTATTGAGCTCTCAGGGAAGGTCCCTGGGAAGGACAACAAGGGCAGCCTTAACGCTAGGTTCTCCAGGGCCCCTGTTCTCCAGGGCCACTTCCAAGTTGGGTAATAGCATAAGCCCCTCCAACCTCAGCATTCCCATCTCCAAGGCAGGCACCAGGCATGCCTAACTGGTGGTGCCCATGCTGTTAACTGGGCATCTGCTTTGTCGGGAAACCTGCAAAGATGATCTCACAACACCTAACACTGGGATGTATTGTTCACTGCCATGTTTTACAAGCTCAGAGAGGGGAGGTGATTTGCCCAAGCTCACACAGCCAGAGCAAGGTACCTAGTCTGTTCTTCTCAAACCCACTGTGAGTCATTCTGTTCATTGTGCAAATCTAGCAGTGTGTGCTGACTGGTGCCTGGGGTTCGTGCACAGACACAGGGAGAGGAAGAGGAGATGGGATGAGACCGGCAGGGGCGAGTCCCAGGATGGCCAACCTGGAGACTTGGTGGCTTTATTTAGACCATGGGTCATTCTTTTCTGGCTGGAGGAGAACAAGGGGGACTGGATGCCTCCCTGGGCAAGTGGAAGACAGGCAGGGGAGAGCCCGCGCCAGCTGGTATCGTAATTACACAGGGGCTGCCTTTTCTTCCCTCCTTACCCTACCCATTTCATTTGGTTTTGGTTTTAATGTAGTCCAGGCTAGACTAAAACTGGCTATGTAGCCTACGCTGGCTTCAGGCTCATGATCCTCCTTCCTCAGCCTCCAGAGTGCATGTTCCCAGACATGCCGCCATCATGCCTGGTCCCATCCCACCTTCATAGGGCAAAGGTCACCCAGCACATTGGAATAGGCCCTTAGAAGCACCTTAGCATAGAGGAAAGAAATAGCCTAGACTCTGGAGCCAGCCAGATGGCGTTCAGATCCCAACTCTACTGCTCTTTTGCTGTGTGACCTGGGACAGGTAAGATAACCTCTCAGAGCCCCTCCATCATTCCCTGCAGAACGAGAGTCTCATTGATCTTTAGGGGGATCATCAGAGTCAATGGGTCCCTAAAGCTATGGAAGGGTCTGGAAGACAAGGCCAGCTACAGAGGACAATGTTCTGTCAATGTACAGGGTTGCTTCTAGGGATGTATTTTATTACTGTGTATCTAGGTGAAGTCACGTCTGTGTGGTGGCCCTGAGCTGGCACCTGTGGCCCTGCTGAGTGATGCTCCTGAGCTGGCAGATGGGAAAGCCAACAGCATAAACATACGATGTGCTGTTCATCTATCCAGAAAGTACTTGTGAACTGTGCCATAGCTCGGCAGTAGTGTGCTTGCCAAGCATGCGTGAAGCTGTTGGGTTTGATTCCAAGCACCTCAAAAATAAAAAAGAGGGAGTCACTCACTAGAGAGTGAAACATGGAGACTGAACTCACCCACAGCTACATCCCTCAGAAGCAGGTCTGGGGATTTCACAGACCCTCAGCTCTTTCTAGACTGCAGGAGAGTTAAGGGGTGGTGTCTTTAATAGAGGATGGGTTGAGGCAGGAGGAGGAGACTTGTTCATTGTTGTGTCCTAAAGAGGAAAAGCCCAAGTCAGTTGGGGGGAGATGGAGCTGGGATGATGGGTCAGGTACTAGGCAGGGCATAAAGCCTCAGAATTATGTTGGCTGAGGGGAGAGGCTCCGAGTAGTGGGGAGCCAGTGTGGGGTTTCAGTAGGCAACAATACAGTGTGACGGGTTCAGTGTGCTCTGGGAGTCACATCTTTGAGGGCTTCCTGGAGGAGGAGGCCACATCGAGGGCAGCATATGGAGGAATACGGTTTCAAGCTGGGAGAAGGGTCTGGAAGACAAGGCCAGCCACAGAGGACAATGTTTTGTCAATGTACAGGGCTGATATAGGAAGAGACCTCAGCCAGATCTCCCTATGTAAAGCAGAGTGGCTTGTTCTGTGTCACGTGGAACAGATGGAGGACCAGGATGTGGGTGTCACTGGACACAGGCTGTCTCCCACAGAGATGAACCAGTCAGCAATGGAATGGGGGCATTCTGTGGGGTCCTGGGGGCTCTGTCATGGGCATGTCCAAGCTTAGGGCAGAGGGTAACTGGTCAGGGATAGTGTAAAAGAGACAGAGTGACCTCTAAGGTCCCTTCCAAGTCCGAGCAACTGCATTCACCACTGACAGACGTAGGGTGTGGACTGTGGAAAGGCAGTATGACCGGGTCTGGAGAGAGGATGAGTGTCCTGTGGGGTGTCGTGTACACAGGGTGGATCGTAGCCGCCATCCCTTTCCTGGATTTACTTTTTAAAAAACAGGCAACTGTCTTACTGAGATGTAATCCATGTACCATACAATCCGCCTGTCTAAAGTGTACGGACTTCAAAGTGGATACGAATTTGTCCCTTCACAATTCTTTATGGAGAATCTCCTAAGCGTTCATCAAGCTCTGCGTTGGTGTCTTGGATACCTGGGAAATAAAGGTCCTGCCTCTGTGGGGAAGACAGGTAAGTGTTCAATCCAAAGAACAGTCACCTGGGAGATGCAGGAGATGATGGTTGAGACAGAGCTGGGAAGAGGGGTGTGGGGGATGACATTTGAGCCGAGGAGACCAGTGACAAGTAGATAGTGAGGTCAAGGGAATATTCCAGGCTAATGAACGGCAAAGACCCTGGGGCTGGAGTCAGTGGGTAGATTTGAAGGCCAAGACCGGCCAGGAGCCTGGGTGGCCGTCCAGTGCCCTGTCTGGTGGGCCAGGCATCCCCAAGGTTCTATGGTACTTTCTCTTTAGGTGGCCTGGTCACTTAAGGTTCCACTCAGGTCAAGAAGGGGTAGGCAGCATGCAAAAGCTACCTGTGACCCTTTTCTATGGCTTCTGCTCTCTTACCTGGTGATTGCTTCTCCAATGCTTAGTGGCAAGGCTAACGGGAGGTCATGACACCAGCCCCTACCTCCACAGATCCTCTCTCTGGCTGTAGCGTCCCCCTCCTTCCCCTCACCTCTGGACAGTCTTAGGCCAGTCTGAAGGTTTTGGTGCTCACTTCCTGAGTGACTTTGGACCCGGATCTTTTCCTGCTCTGTGAAGCAGGGACTCAGCCAGTCTGGGCAGAGTGGATGTCTCCTGGCATCTAGGAGTGTGCCTTGAACAGCAGTGTCTGTCACGTCCCCAAACAAAAAGGTCCAGGAGGAAGGAGGGTCCGCTGCGCTGGCCCAGCTCTTCAGCCAGGAGAACGAGCCCCTCTCTGCCGGGTTTTCCAGAGCGGGGCTGGGGAGGGCTCCTGGCAACTGCTCGGACACAGGCCATGCAGGGGCGGGCTCGGAGGAGGCGCGGGACAGGGACTGGCCAGCTGTAACTGAGATCACAATCGGCCTGGTGCCGGCTCAGCGGGGTGCGTCCCTGGCCCTGTTCAGGTAGGCGGGGGCGCGCCAGACTCCCGGTTCCCTGCGCGGACTGACTGAGGCGAGGTGGGGGGGGGGGGGGGGGGGGGGGGGGCTCCCCCGCAGGGGGGGGGGGGGGGGGGGGGGGGGGGGGGGGGGTCGCGGGCCGGGCACGCTCAGCAGGGTGGCTTGGTGAGGTTGGGGGCAGTAGTGAGGTCCCTGCCCCGCCTTTGTGACCTAGGGATGTTCAGCTTAACCTGAAGTTGAGGTTGGGAAGGGGACAGCCTGGGTGATGAGGGCAGGGAGGATCTATAGCTGTAGGTGATGGCCAGGGAGGCTGGCATCATTTGGCAGCTAGAGATTTGCCTTTGGGAACAAGGGCTCCACCAAACGGCCCATTTCTTTTCCTCAGGCGTTCAGAAGATTCCCAAAGTCCATCCAGCTAGCCCATCAGCTCCCAGGTGGGCTCTAAAATGGGGGTCCCGAGGTTTTTTTGAGGGTGCAAGGGCACTTCTACCACCTGCCCCTCCCTACCCATGACCTTCTCAGGCGTCCATGGCTTTCTGTCCTATCCCCTCCACCAAGCCCAGGGCCTCCTCATCTTCAACAAAGAGGGGGTCCTCCTCGTCTCATCCACCCCCACTCCTCCTCTGAAGCCATCCCTGGATCCTCCAGACCCCCCCCTTCCTGACTCCAAGGACCCTCTGACTTTGGGAGTGTTGATTGGTGGGGCTGTGGTGGGCAGAGGGTGAGTTTTGGGGTGCTGTTCTTCTTGACACTTTAAGGAGTAGGGCTAGGAGAAGTAGGATCAGTGCAAGCTCTGCCAGGATGCAGGCCCAGGGATGCCTGGGAGAGGGCATAGGGCACAGCACACCTACTCCCACAAGCTGGGTGTCATAGGCTTTTCCAGGCAGCAGAGGGAAGAGAGAGCGGGACTGAGTCGGCTAGCACTCCCTTCCCCTACCTGAGAGGTAGTTACTCTGAATTGCTATTGAGGACCATGCAAGGAAAGATGCGGGTTAGATAGTAAGAAGGACTTCCTTATTTCCTAAGAGTGGATTGTGGGTCTTTTAGAGGAGTCTTAAGGCTCAGGAGAGGAAGCCCCTATCTTTGGGGCTTTCGGGAAGAAGGGGTGTCCCCTGGAGCACCTAGACACCAAGGAGTGAGGACAGGGCAGGGCATAGGGAGATAAAGGTTGTGATCTTATCCGTACCATCACACTCCCTCACCTCCTCTGCCCTCTTACCCTACCTTGGAGCTGGATGGAAAGTTGACTTTCCAAAACTCTTGGCCAGCTCACTCCCAATCCTAAGCACCCAGAAGTCCCCAGGGAGGAAACAGGTTTCTGTTGTCACTACTTGAGATAAGAGACAGACATGGCTGTTTGGCGCTTGTCCCTTGGAACTTCAGGCCTGGCCTCTGCTTTCTGGGCCCAACCCCAAGCATCTTGTATGGGACTGGGGGCCAGCAGGGCTGACCTTGTTTAGAGCACCCAACTCGGTCCTCTAGGTGGGGGCCTCTGGCTCCTGTGGGGTCCAAGTCATGAGACGCCCCTCTACCCTACATGCTATGGCCTTTGGTCCCTTTCCATCCCTTCCTCTGCATGGGCTGACAGAGGACCTCACAGGAGAATGGTAGCTGAGAACCCCACTGAAACCCAGGGTTCTGAAATGCATTTATCATCCATCCAGCGTGGTGGAGAGGGGACCTGGGGAGCTGCGCTCCCTCCATCCCACCCCTAAGCTCCTTGTGAACAGTACAGGCTAGATAGAAGCCTCCACAGGAACCCTGAGTCCCAGCCAGCATGGCTAGGTACCATCAATTGCATGTACTCCAGAGCTGTGTTCTCTGCTCACCCTGGGAGACGGCAGTAGGCAGGTGGCTGAGATGGCAGAGAAGCCACCAAGTTGGGTGGCAGTTCCTCCAGCTCACCGAAGGGGCTCTGGCTCCACTAGGACAGGAGCATGAGGAGGCTTCTCCTCTTCTAGAAACTTCCTTGCGTAACTGGGTCCATGGTACCGTGGCCTCCTCCCACTTTGCTCATAGCCATGACAGTGACTGAGATGCTCTGCCTGGGTCCTCACCCTGACTCTGTATGACAGTTCGGGATGTGTATGGGGGGAGGGGGACCTAGCCCAACTCACTTGCCTCTTCCACTCTGAACCTGCAGAACCTCCGGAGTGTCCTGAGGGGTGGGGGAGTGGTGGCGGGTGATTTTCTACAGTGCCTTGAGGTGCTGGGCACTCACCCACCCGGCAGCAGCTCCTTTTATACAACTAAGACAGGGTCACAGAGCCCGGCCTGGCCGCCCCCACCACACAGCTGCCCTCGCTGATTTACCACCGTGGCTCTGTCTGTAAAGGTCCCAAGAGATCATGTTCAACCTAAGTCCTCTCTCCTTAAAGACCAGGAAACCAAAGCCCAGATAGGCAGGGACCAGCTGAGGTTGGCCTGCTAGCCAGGCCCCCTTCTCAGGGCCAGGGCCTTGGTCCTGGCTGGGAGAGATACAAGGTGGCTGTTGGCAGACCTCGGGGGAAATGCCAGAGTGTAATTAGGTTCATTAAGTGTTTGCTGAGGGAGTCTCCATGCCGGGCTGAAGTTGGGAACAGGCCTAGAAATTTCTCCTCTAGTTACCCCTTTGTAAGAGGACATCTTCCCTGGCCTTCTGGGAGACAACCTTCTCCTCTGCATGTTCTCTGGCCTTTGACCCCGACCCTCTCACCCTCTGCATAGGCAAGCAGAGGATCTCACTGGCGAGCAGTAGCCGAGGAATCTACTATAAGCCAGGGTTCTGAAGGGCATTCGTTATCCATCCAGAGCTGTGGAGAGGGGACCCTGGGGGTTGTGTCTGAGTGCGCCCCCACCCCACCCATCAGCTCCATGTGGACAGATACAGCTCTTTCATAGGCTGGTCCCCGTCATACTCACACCCCTTCTCTCTGCTTCAGCCTTGGGCCCTCTCTCAGGGAAGGTGGGAACAGGGAGGTGTACCCCCCTTCCTGGGTACACTGGACAGATGGGTCCATGCATGCTTTCTCTCTCTCTTTCATCCTGTCCTTCCATCTGGCCTCCTTGGCTCTGGCCCTATCTCTTCTCACCCAGGCTCTCCCTGCCTGGCCCCCGTGTCCAGGCTGTCTCTCAGCTAGGAGCTTTCTGCTCCATCTTGTCTCCTCTGTCTCTCTCCACAGAGGAGGCAACAGCTCTTCAGCCCCTTCCAATGCCTCCCCTCCCTCAGCCCTTCGAGGAGGGGAAGGTAAGATTTCCTAGGAGTCTTTAGCTCAGGGCCCCACCACCACATTTACCCAGATGTGCAGCACCCTGGAGTCCTCAGGGCACACTCTCCAGCTGTTCCTCCTCTTCCTCATCCTTTGTTCTCAGCCACAGTCCAGGCTAGATAGGACTGGGGTCAGGTAGGGGAGTCTACTGACTTTGGGTCCCCAGCAGACAACCTCTGGGGGTCAACAGTAGCAGGGAAAGGATGGGTGGGGTGGGGGAGGTGACCATCCTTTCCTGGAAGCCTCTGAGCCCGGCCCCCACTCCCCACCCTACTCAGGCGACCTCAACACTCACCCAAGAGCATTCTCAACCTAATAGGGGATATATAGCTGATATCCTCCCATGATCCCCTTTGGGCCTTTGAGCAACCTCCCCACAGGCTGTTCAGTCAAAAGAAGTGGGACAGGGCAGCGGTTAAGGGCTCTGAGTCAGACAAGTGCAGTTCAGGTCTAGCTGGGAACCTTGAAGTTCTCTACCCTGTGGAGGCATGCAGCAGGCTGCTAATAGTGTCCACCTTATGAGGTTGTTGTGGAGTTTTAAAAAGATCTTGCTGGGTGGTGGTGGTGCACATCTTTAATCCTGGCACTCAGGAGGCAGAGGCAAGTGGATCTCTGTGAGTTCAAGCCCAACCTGGTCTATGGAGTAAATTCCAGGACACCCAGGGCTACCCAGAGAAACCTTGTCTTGAAAAACAAAACAAAATAAAACAAACAGCAACAACAAAAATAGAAAAGAAAAGGAGGAGGAGGAAACAGGATCTCACATAGCCCAGGCTGGCCTTGAACTCTCTACGTATCCAAGGCTGACTGAATTTCTGATCCTTCTGCCTCTCCCAAATGCTGGGACTACAGGCATGTGCTCCCACACTGGGTTTTATATGCTGCTAGGGCTCCAATCCAGAAGTTCATGTGTTCTAGGCAGGCAACAAAAGCAACTGAGCTATTGCCCTAGGCCCAGAGAAGCTTCTGGGACTTTTTTTCTCCAGCTTTCACCCTGGTTTTCCCTGGTCTTTGAAGCAAGCCCACTGCCTTGCTCTTGGACTCCATTTCTTCTCTTGGCACATCACTAAGACTGAAGGGGAGGTCATAGGAGAGCGGTGAGTCATGATGGTATAGAGTATGGCTGGTGTAGTGTGTGTGTGTGTGTGTGTGTGTGTGTGTGTGTGTGTGCGCGTGTGCGTGCGCGCGCGCGCCCCTGTGGTGTTCACATAGAGTTAGACAAGCCGTATGCATCCCCACACTTTGCCCATGCCTCCATATGACTGAGAGCCCTGGCTTAGCTGGGACAGTGTCGCTCAGGAGGGGACAGCTGGGAAGGCAGGGTCAAGCAGGACAGGCCACAGCAGGTCCAGCATCCTGGCAGGGGACACACGTTAGCCCAGAATCCCAGCAGTTCTGCGAGCCCAGAGGCTGTATATCACAGAGGTTTAACCAGCAGTGTGGCACATAGTTGTCTGCTCTTTTGAGCCATGTCCCCATCCAGTCTGCCATAAATTGCATGGAGATTTCAAAATATCCCTGTCCCCTTGAGCTCTTCCTGGACAGCTAAGAAAGTCCCATTCCTTTGAGGTCTCCACCTGGCTCTTGACACCTGGGCCACCTCTTCTAACTCTGGCATCTGGGACCTCCTTCCTATCTCCTGCTAGAGAGTGGAGGAAGAGTTGGAGAAGGCAGAAGAGCTATAAGTCCTGCCACCTAGGGCCAAAAGAGGACTAAGTATTAGTGAGACTCCACGCAGCACTGGGGACTCAGAGTGATGAGAGTGGCCTCCAGTGTGGCTTCTGTGGGGAGGACAGTGTTCTGGGTCCCTGGCATAGCTGCAAGGGGGTGACTTTGATGCCTCATGCCTTTAGAAGAGCGATGTATCCCTGTTCAGGGCAGCTGCCTCTTATCTTCCCGATAGATGCCCACTGGACCACTTGGAAGTGATTGCTGGTACTTCAGCCCAGGGGCACCACCCTGAACCCGGGATGGGAGCTTCAAATTCTCAGGCATCTGTGGCTATATGAGGGTCAAACCCACAGTGTGTTAGTTTAATAGAGTAGGGGTAACAGAATAATACAAAATGGACAACAGAATTGATTGTCTCACAGAGCTGGGTTCTCAAGGCCTTTGAGGACTGTGAAGGGGAATCTGTCCCATGTCATTCCCCTAAACTACAGTGGATATCTGGTAATCTTTGGGATCCCTCGGCTTGTAGGGGCATAGCCTGATCTCTGTGTCCATCCTCACATGACGTGCACACAGGATGAATGTGACAGATTCACCTTAGCCACCCACAGTGAACAGAGACACTTGGAGTGACCTAACGCATCATGAGTGACGTGTGGCCAGAACTGAGACTGGAGGTGTGAACCGTCAGGGAACACACCTCCTCTAAGCTAAGTCACTCTTCCACCCACAGTCCCCACATGAGCAATGACAGACACGTCTCACATGGACCACTGCCCACAAAAACACCAAACGGCTCACGGAGAACATTCAGGAAATGTGCACAAGTTCATGGCCATGGACTTGGGTAATCAATCTCCTTTTCAAATGTGGACCCCCCCCCCCCCCAGATTTGTGGCCTTGTGAGAACCTTGGAGTATTTCCTGACTGAGCTGATATGCGGAGTGACTAAGGACACCGGAAGTGACCTTGAGGGAGGAGTATTAGCTCTCTCCAGCTGCCACACAGAGCAGTGCAAGACCAGGGCTTAAACCACAGAAATGTGTTGTATCTTAGTTCTGGAGCTAAGGGCTCATGGTGTCACAGGGTTGGCAGTGGCAGTGGTAGCTTCTCTCCTTACTTATTATTTTCATTAATTAATTCATAGACAGGGTCTGGTGTACCCTAGGTTTGTCCTCAAACTCTCTATGTAGCTAAGAATAACCTTGGACCTCTCTCTCATCCCTCCAAGCCCTGGGATCACAGGCATATGCCACCGATGCTTGGTCCCCGTAATGTTGGGGATTGAACCTAGGACTTCCCTCATGCTAGGCAACTCTATCAACTGAGCTACAGACCAACCTTCTACTCTTTTTTTTTTTTTTTTTTTTAAAGACGTTTTGCTATGTAGCCCAGGCTGGCTTCCAGCTCCTGATCCCCCGCCTAAGCCTCCACTAAAGCTGGGATAACAGGTGTGTGTTAACACCCAGGCTCAGGGTTGATTTCTTCTGAAATAGCCTTGTTCAAATTTCTTTCTTATTAAGACAGTATTTGAGCATGGTGTTGGTGGACCACTCCTTTAATCCCAGCACTCGGGAGGCAGAGGCAGGCGGATCTCTGTGAGTTCGAGGCCAGCCTGGTCTACAGAGTTCCAGGAGGAACCCTGCCTGGGGGGGAAAAAAGGTCTTTTATCCAAATGCAGTCATATTCTGGTATACTTAAGGTTAGGGCTTCAACATGAGTGGAAGAAGTTTGCTCAGTTCATCTGTGATTAGAGAGATGGGCTCAGCCATGCTTTCCCAAACCTTGGGGTTGCTCAAGTCTGAGGGGAACAGGCAGTGACTTCAGGAAGTCTCCCAGTGAAGCTGAGGCAGGAAACACACACATGTGTATACACACACACACACATGCACAGGTGCACACACATGTGTAAACGCACACACATACACACACATATGCACACATACATATGCACACACACATTGTAAACATGCACATACACACACCAGGAAGGAAGTGAATATCACAAGTTCTGTCTGAGAGAGGGAATTTGGCAGCCAGCTCCTGAGCAGAAACAGAAGCAGACAAAATAAAGTCCCTGAGAAATGAGGAAGGAAGGAGAGGTTATCTGGGAAATGGGGGTAATTGCCTGAAAGGAGGACATGAGAGTCCAGGCTGGGACGCTGTGTGTTCTGATTCTCTCAACCAAATGGCCAATGGTGGTCTCAGCTCAGGTGACCAAGACAGTAGGGACATCTCAAGCCGTGTGGGACAGGGGCTGGGATGTCTCTGCAGGCTGTCACTCTTGGTGAATGTCACCCGACTAGGTATAGGGCACAAGATGGTTGGGTTTCTGGCCAGAGGACTGTTGTGTCTCCAGTAAACTGTACCACACGCCTGTCTGTCACGGGATTGTCAGTTCCTGCCTCGAGGCTGAGAACAGGACAATGACGTCCCCAAACACGACCCTGCTGGTCTCCTGCTGTTTCCGAAGTGCCGCTTGTCTCCAAGACCCCATCTTCCTCTCTGAGATTTGCTCTCTCGGGCCCTGAGACCCTGTGAGCCACCGGCCTCCCAGTGTGCAGCCATGTCTTACAGTCTTCCCAGTACTCCCGTATTTTAATGCTGCTCTGCCTACAACAGGCCACCCCCACCATGTTTCCTCTTGACATTTTGGAAGTCAGGTGGGGGTCACCTGGCATACTCACCAGCGTCTTCAAATTTCAAACCTCTCGTGCTCTGTGGGATCGCAACCACTCAGCCATCACATATCTGTCTCCTTCTCTCTATCTGCTCAGGTATGAAGAGGCCACTGAGCCCGTCCCCCTCAGGCGAGAAGGAGCCCCCCACCACTGCAGCACCCGAGTGCTCCCCTCACTCTCCAGAGTCATCGAAGCCTAAGCGGGAAAGGAAACGACCTTCCTACACACTCTGCGATGTCTGCAACATCCAGCTGAACTCCGCTGCCCAGGCCCAGGTGCACTGTGGGGGACGTGCCCACCAGAGGAGGCTTCGGCAGCTCAGCCTGGGCAAGACCTCCACAGGGCCAGGTCAGTGCGGAGTGGCTCTGACCTTAGCACCCTTCCTAAAAACTGGATCTGGGTCCCTTAAGGGGGACTGGGTCTGTGGCTTCCCTGATACAGTCAGATTTTATTTACAGAGCTGGGGATGTAGCCCAGTGGCATGGTACCTGCCCGGCATGTACTCTGGATTTAGCACCGCAAAACCAAAGAAAGTTTTGTTTTGCTTCTGGACAGCTTTCTATGGGATCTCTTGGGACATGAGAGTCTTCAGGTCTCCTCTTGAGGTTCCTTCAGTTCTAGGAGCTCTCCCTGTGGGTGGTGTTTGTGATTAGGACATTCATGACATTTCCCCAGCCTGGAGCATCCTGGCAGGGACAGTCTTCCAGGCAATGGCCTCACCTTCAGGGTGTTCCAAACTCCTGCTTTTCAGGCTGAGGTCAGCACAGTGCACAGCACTCCAACCAAGGAACAACAGGAGCTGCTCTTCCTGTGGCAGCCGGACTCCCAGCCAGGATTTCTGCCTCTCCCTGGCTGGGGTGACTTTGTAGGGTTTAGCTGCCAATGCTGGAGGGGCAGCTGGCTGTAATGCTGTGTTCTGGGGGAGATGGGTGAATGCTTCTGTGAGGGTGATGCCGGCTGACAGGCACATGGGGGTCACGAGCTGCAGGCTGGCAGGGAAGACAGATCCACACGCAGGCCTAGGAAGGAGAGGAAGGGGGCATTGGTACCCCAGATCCTGGAGGTGGCTTTGGAGAAACCCACCTTGCAGTCCAGCTGGGTGGTCTTGCCAGAGGCTACCCTGAACCTTGAGAGCTCCTAATCATTGGGTGACATTTATACAGTGTCCCCTTAGCATGATAGGAGTTGAGACATTCCCTCAGGGGCACAAAGGCCTTGGAGGGAGAGAGGGATGAGTATGACAGTCACGTGAGGAGCATTTCAGGCAGAGGTCACACCCACAGCAAGTGACAGGTAGTGGGAATTAATTCCTCCAAGGAGGCACTTAGAGTTGAGCTCTCAAGGCTGTGACTAAGCAATCTGATGGATCAATATTTCTGGAGCATGCAAGACGGGGGTTCAAAAGTCATTCATTTAAGCTGGGTGGGTAGTGCATGCCTGTAATCAGGATGCTGAGGCAGGCCGGCTGGCTGTAAATTCAAGGCCAGCCTGGATTATATAGCAAGATTGTCTTTTAAAAAGTCACACATTCGTTTATCAAACATTTATTCATCAAATATATTTATTTATCTATTGAGGTTCAAGCTGCTGTTCAGGGGACTCACTTTTTTTGTTATTGTTTGAGACAAGGTTTCTCTGTGTAACCCTGGCCATCCTGAAACTCACTTTGTAGACCAGGTGGCTGGACTTGAACTCAGAGATCTGCCAGCCTCTGCTTCCTTAATGCTGGGATTAAAGGCATGCGCCAACACCACCCAGCTTGAGGGTGGGGGACTCACATTTTTTTTTAAAGATTTATTTATTATGTATATAATAAATATATATTATTATTTATCCCATGTCGTTGCTGGGAATTGAACTCAGGACCTCTGGAAGAGCAGTCAGTGCTCTTAACCTCTGAGCCATCTCTCCAGCCCGGGGACTCACATTTTTAAGGCTTTCAAATCTACCAAAAAAAAAAATAAATAAATAAAAAGCTGTCTAACTCACTCTATATAAAGATTAATTTATTCTCAGGTAGTACTAGGCCTTGTAGAGATGAGTGAGGGCAGCGTCAAGAGAACCCAGGAGAAAGCTGAGCCTGTTGACACAGGTCAGTAATCCCAGTTACTTGGAAGGCAGAGGCAAGAGGATTTCAAGTTCAAGGCTAGCCTGGGCTAGACAGTGAGTTCAAAGACAGCCTGGGCAACCTCGTGAGATCCTGTCTTCACATTAAAAGTAACAAAGGTAGGGATATAGTTCAGAGGTAGAACACTTGTCTAGCCTGCATGAGGCTCTGAGTTCAAATCCCTGGTACCAGAGGAAAAAAAGAAAAAGGGGGTAGTAGAAAGACACCAGGAAGGGGACCGAAAGCCTTGCTGGGCAGTGGCCAGTGGGGCCTTGTGCAGGGTATGGGCTGAGCTTGGTTGAGATAAGCTGGTAACCTCTGCAGGGGCTGTCCCACCAGGTTAGCCTTTGACCTTTGTTTCAGAGGTGATGGGCTCCACAGCAGCACTGTGGGCAGGCGTGTTTGCTGTTTCAGAGGTCCCCAGCAAAGGACATGAGAGAAACTTAGAGACACACGGTAAAGAAAGAGATCATGTGGGAAAACAGTTTCATGTAGCAGAACCATCAAGGCTTGGTGACTGATGGGCTTTAGGGACCAAGGGAGAAGGAAGAGGCATGGATGACTTCAAGTAGGCAGGCTCTTGGGGAGGGGGAGAGTAGGGCAGTTCAGTTGTTAGAAAGAGGTACCCAAAGGGAAGAGGGCCAGTGTCGGTGGGGTTGGTTTGGGAGATCACCAAATTAGGAGTCACCGAGAAATGTGATGCCTAGCACTCCACTCCAGACCATGTATCCAGGATGTGTCAAGAAATCAGAAGTCCTGGGCTGGCCCAATGCGAGATGCTGAGATCCCCTCAGAGGGATGCTTGGTGCCTGCCCCTCAGCACTTACAGCTAGGCAGGGGAGGCAGGTGTGGAACCAGACCTTCTCCCATTGGCCATGCTGAGAGGTATGGCCAGCCTGGCGGGAGTACACAGGATGACAGCTGTGCCTAGGGCCAGGATGTGAGTGAGGCCTGGGATTTCTAATAACCATGTTATTCGGAAGCTCTGCTGGGAGAAGCTGCCATCTTCATTGGCCTGATTAAATCTGGGCCTTCACCGGGTCGTGGCCTCAGGTACGTCTCCCTGGATAGGGAGATGCTAGCTAGCAGCCGCCCAAGGTGGAAGTCAGTTGGGGGAAGAAAAGCCGTGGGGCTTTGAGTCCTGTTGAAAACTGGTTCCAGCCTGGTGTGGGATCAGGCTGGGGCTGCTGGAGCTCCCCAGGGAAATGGAGAGATCCCCACCTAGTTCAGGGAAGCTGGAGGTGGGGAAACCTTCAACAAGCTGCTTAACTCCTAGGCACTCACTGAGATGCCACACCACACAAGGAGACCCAAGGTCCTTGTCTCGTGTAACCACAGCTGTCACTTTGATTAGGGTCCTTCGGGGCTAGAGGCTTCCCTAGTGACAGGCAGTCACAGGCAGTGAAGCCAGGACCCTCTCCTGCTGTCCTTCCTGAGGTGGCATGTAGGAGGAGCTACAGAGGTGGGCGTGGCCCTTCCCTCCTTGAGCTTCCTCTCTGGCTCAGGTCTGAGGCCTCCTTCCTTTGACCAGCTGCAGGAACTCTCACAGCCAACCCTGGGTTACACTTCCCCATCTCCACCTCTTGGCACTCCCCCAAGCCTCCATATCTGCTGTCACCTGTCTGTCCCTTCAGTCTGGAGGAATGTGTCTTGGGCTAGCCTTTACTCCCTTACCCTGCTCTCAGGGGACGGGGATGTGGGCACCAGGAACACTGAGGCTGAAGCCAGTGACCGTACTCACCACACGCAGACACCACCCTAAACTACTTACTTGATTCTTCAACATCTGCAGACACAAAGGCGTAGGCTCAGCTTCCTGGCTTCAATCCAGATGTGGGTGCGGCACAGTGAGCTGGGAGACCTGGGTGAGGAGCTGTGGCCTTCCCCTGCCCTATAGAGCATTATCATAGAGCCAAACTGCTCACAAAGCAGGCAGCCCCATCCCAACCCAGCAGAGGAGGGTGTTCAGCTCTCACTCTGTACAGGGGGCTATGGGGCTCAGAGAAAATAACATACCCAAAGCCAGCTAGCTCTGACTCTCAATCCTATCTCACACTCCTACCCTGGCTGAAGAGAGCAACCAATACATGAAGAGAGGTTGAGTTGGTCATGGTGGCATTTGCCTGTTATCCCAACACTTGGGAGGCAAGGCCAAGAGGGTTACTAAGAGTTCGAGGCCTGGTAGATGTAGAGAGTTTCCGGCTAGCCAGGCAGGGCTATATAGTAAAACCTTGTTGAGAGAGAGAGAGAGAGAGAGAGAGCCACAGTGTTTGAGAATGGGAAAGGGGGGTGGCCTGAGGAAGTAGGTCCAGCAAGACGATTATACAGATGCTCATGAACCTCCAGCCACATCTCTGTTCTGTGTTTCCTCCACTTAAAGTGGGGAACCAGGCCCAGCATGGTGGTCACATACACCTTTAATCCCAGCACTCAGGAGGCAGAGGTGGGTGGATCTCTCTGTGAGTTCAAGGCCAGCCTGGTCTATGCAGGGAGTTCTAGGACAGTCAGGGCTACATAGTGAGACCTTGTCTCAAAATAAATAAATAAAAGAAAGAAAGAAAAGAAGGAAGGGAGGGAGGGAGGGAGGGAGGAAGGAAGGAAGGAAGGAAGGAAGGAAGGAAGGAAGGAAGGAAGGGGAACCACCAGCCATCTTCTGCCTCTCTAGATGACTAAGGAAGGGTAGCTTCCTAACCAGCCACTTCCTCTCTGACTCTGGCACTATCTAATTGAGAATGAGGCCAGGCCCTTTCCCTCACCATCCATCCTGTGCATTATAACAGAAACCTGAAGGAACAGGAAGGGACTTCAGAAATGCCTTAAGCTCTGACTTACTGAAGTGGCTAGAGGAACCCTGGAGGGAGAATGTAAGGTAGACACGGGGAGGGACAGGCAAAAGGGAGATGGGTCAGATGAAGTCAAAGGTGACCGTAGTTGTGGCAAGCAGAGTGGAGTTTTCCACACTCCCCACCTGACCCTACACCCTGGAGCTCCCCCAGCCCTCTTTCTCCTCTCCAACTTTGAGTTCTGAGGCTTCTGGCTGTACCCTGAGCCCTGGAAATCAAAGGTGTGGGTCATGCCTGAGTCACTGGCTTGATGAGCGCTCCTCACCCACTGTTCCCCACAGATGGATTAATTTCAGTCCCGCCAGGAGGCTCCGGAAGCAGCCCCCCACCTCCCCCCTTCCCTCATCTCTCTGGGTTGCTGATTCCTCTTCACTGAAGTAACCCCCCTCCCCAGCCCCCCCCAATCTCCAGCCCCATCATCCTGAGGCCTTCAGGTGCAAGCTTCAAAGAAATAGTATTCCCCTCCAGACCACTGAGCCCAGCCAGTGTCTCCTACTGCATCCTCGTCTGGTGACAGGTGACAGAAATGTCTCCTACATTCTCCCAAGACAGCCAAAACATCCTCTTCCCCCAGGTGAGACCTGCCCCCCAGACCACCCAGAGAGGCGAGGCTGTCTGGGTAGAGAATTAGGGGGCTTAGCTTAGATCTCTGCCTGGAAGAAGGCTGAACTTTGGTGTCTCTGGGTGGGTTCATTAACTCTCTGGGCTTGAGTTTCTTTTCTTTCCCCACACAGACAGCTCCTTCCCCTCAGAGCCCCTTCCTAACAAAAAGCAGCCGTGGTCAGTTCTTCCCTAGGCTTTGTGGGGCAGGTATCGGCTGCCCCGAGATTGCTGGTTAGTCTGGTCATTGTCTGATGGAGACAGGATGCTGAATTGGTGCCCCCCTCCCCCCCCCCCCCCCCCCCCCACACACTGGGTGCAGACAGGGTTTGGATCCCAGCCGTGGCCTGGCTGTCTCCTCTTTTCCACTCCACCACCAGCACTACGCCCCCCCCCCCCCAAACCAGGTGCTCAGATGAGTAGGGAGCCAGCTTTCAGCACCCGGAGGGGGAAGAAGGAGCAAGGGCAGAGAGGAGGGATGGGAACCCCCAGCCAGGTGTCAGAAGCTCTAGCTGATCCGGCCGACACTACTCCCCACTTCCCTCCTGACATTGGGGGAGGGGTAACAGGTCTAAGGGCTAACCTGGACTCCCTTCCTACCTCAGTGCTAGCCCCTCTGTGACACCTCTCTGTTTCCCCTTCAGTGAAAGCAGGTAAAAATGAGGTGATAACCAGGAGAGGAGGAAGTGGCGAGAATAAGGGCTTCAGCAAGTCCAGAAGCAGGGGAGCCTTGCAGCAGTGCAGGGGTGAAGTGTGTGTGTGGGGGGGGTAGTACCTCTGTCCCTGGAGGTTTTCTGTGGACAAAGTCACCCTTTTGTTTCAGCACAAGAGGCACAAGGCAGGGGCCCTGGGGCACAGGAGGGGGGTGAGTGGGACCGCACTCCACGCTCTCTCTCCTCGGTCCCTGGTTTCCACATTCCCTCACACTCCTGCAGACTGGCAAAGATCGTACTCCGCTCAGTCCCCCATGGTTGGGACTCAGAAATCAGGGACTGGGCACTCCTTTTCTGGCAAAGGGGAACAGGGCTTTCCAGCCTAACTGGGAGTCCCTCCCCCAAGCCCTCCCCTTCTATCCCTCACATCCCCCTTCCCTCTGTCACTCTGGCTGGATTCCATTTGCTCCTGCTCTGCTCTCCGCTGTGTGGTGTCTCCAAAGGCTGAGAATGCTCTTGGGTGAGTGCGGAGGTCGCCTGAGCAGGGTGGGGAGTGGGGGCCGGGCTCAGAGGCTTCTAGGAAAGGATGGTCACCTCCCCCACCCCACCCATCCTTTCCCTGCTACTGTTGACCCCCAGAGGTTGTCTGCTGGAGACCCAAAGTCAGTAGACTCCCCTACCTGACCCCAGTCCTATCTAGCCTGGACTGTGGCTGAGAACAGAGGATGAGGAAGAGGAGGAACAGCTGGAGAGTGTGCCCTGAGGACTCCAGGGTGCTGCACATCTGGGTAAATGTGGTGGTGGTGGGGCCCTGAGCTAAAGACTCCTAGGAAACTTACCTTCTCCTCCTCGAAGGGCTGAGGGAGGGGAGGCATTGGAAGGGGCTGAAGAGCTGTTGCCTCCTCTGTGGAGAGAGACAGAGAAGACAAGATGGGACAGAAAGCTCCTAGCTGAGAGACAGCCTGGACACGGGGGTCAGACCAGTACCCTCACACCCCGCTTTACCTGAGTCCCTACCCCCTCCTTACCTCCCCACATGGGGTCTTGTCAGGTCTTTTGTTTTCGTTTCTACACACACACACACACACACACACACACACACACACACACACACACCTCCTACCCTGGCTCCCAGGCTCCCACCAACTCTTGCTGCAACCCAGGCTGGTTTTGAACTTATTCTGTAGCCTAGGATGGCTTTAAACTCACCATCCCGTCTCAGCCTCAGTGCTGGGATTGTGGGCATGCGCTGCCACACCTGTCTCTCGGGGCATTTTTGGAGAAAGACGGCTCTCAAAGGTTTCTGGAAAGCTCTTACAGGGACAGGGGTCTGGAGGCAGAGGGTCAAACAGGGGCATAGTGGAGCTCTCTAGCTATTGGGCTTTGGAGTGTCTCTCTCTTGGACAGGGTCTGAAGCATCAGCACACTCCAGACATCCCGGAAGTGAGAGAGAGGCTCTGGTGAATGTGAGGAGGGACCCTTGGCCATACTTAGAATCCTACTAGGGAATGGAGTGGGCAAGTATTGGGTCTCAGTTCAGTCTGCACCCCACCCCCACCCCTGTGTTGCCACTCTCCACCCCACCTCACCTTTGGCCCTCCCTCTGGATTTCCATTTTCTTTGCATATTAAAGTCATTAGCATATATTAATTATGCATACAAATGGGTTTCATCATGATATTTTCTTTTCTTTCTTTCTTTCTTTCTTTCTTTCTTTCTTTTTTTTGTTTGTTTTTTTCGAGACAGGGTTTCTCTGTGTTGTTTGGTGCCTGTCCTGGATCTCACTTTGTAGACCAGGCTGGCCTTGAACTCACCAGAGATCCACCTGTGTGGATCTACCTCCCGAGTGCTGGGGTTAAAGGCGTGCGCCACCACTGCCCGGTTAATCGTGACATTTTCATACTTGCTAGTTACTGTATGTTGGTTCTATCCCCATCATCCTCCCTTGTCTGCTCCTGCTGACTCCCTTCGTCTTCCTAGATAATCCCCCTTCTACGTCCACGGTTTGTTGCTGTTCTTTTCTTTCTTGGTGAGACAATGAGTTTCATTAAGGCTGCTTGCTGGAGCTTGCATGTAGGACAGGTTATTTACAGGACTGTGGGTGCCTGATCCATGGCTACACCACTAAAGAAAATGCCTCTCCCTCCACTAGGAAGCACTGACTGCTTGTAGACCTCCCAGTGAGATGTAGGGCCTCAGGGGCCTCCCCCTCTGAGTTTTTGTTTTATCTATGATAGACACAGTATTGTTACCTTTATATGTGCATGTGTGTGCACACATGTGTGCCTCTGAGAGGTCTCTACCTCTGCCCTGTGGCTTGGAGTGCCGTGAGAGGAAAAGGGGACTGTTGGGTCGGATGACCTTATGAGTCAGATCTGGTGTGGTAGGGAAGTGTGTGCACGCACTTGTCCTGGGTCCCCATCTCAGTGTGTTTGCATCTTTCTTTGCCAAGGCGTGTGCCGCTCAGCTCATGCCGCTCAGCTCATGCCTATGGTTTCTAGTTATCTAAAGACATCTGGAAGGGTCTGTGTCCACTGATCTGTTGTTGATCATGCCCATCTGTGTGTACATGCAGGCTCACACTGGGCGCCTGAGGGGGTGTGTGTCACTGCATGAGCATCATGTCCTAGACATTAGGCTTGGTTTCACCATGGGGTTTCACGTATGTGCACACGTGCCCGGCATCTATGTCTAGCACTGTCTGTGTGGGTGGGTGGGTACCTCTGGATCTCGGAGGTGGGCATCAATCTTTTCCAATTATGGCACAACTACAAAATGTGGTTTCCTTGACCCTGTCTGTTGGGTGACAGCCAGGGTGATGTTATTCCATTAAGATGCCCGCTCTCCTGCCCCTGAATTCTAATGAAGCATCCCCAGGGTCTAAGGACCACTGTCTGGAACAGTGTCAATTTGGCCTTCACCTTCCCAGGTTCCACATACAATCTTCGATTGAAAACATCTTAGTGTTTCCATTTTGGTGTTCTCATCATCCTGCTGCAGGATGGATGGGATACTCGGGTTCTAGGAATACGGGAGGAATCTGTCACCTGATCTTGGTCTTGTATTTGTCTCCCATTCTTCCATCCTTTGGGTGGTAGGCAGGATAAAATGTTGATATCACAGGCTGTTGGGAAGAAAAGGTGAGGGAGGAAGCTATTCTAACCCACTAGCAAGTGCCCAAGGTAGATCTGCTGCACACGTGCATGCTTGAACCCCCTGGCCCCCCTCCACACACACACTTAGCTTGCTTTTTAAAATTCTTTCTACAAATTTTGTGATACATGTTTTAGAAGTCAGGTACTATTGCCCTATCTGGAGTTCACACATGAAGTTACTGGTCTGGGGATGTGACTCAGTTTGTAGAGTTCTTGCCTAATATGCAGGGACCCCTGGTTTTGAGCTTCAGCATGCATAGAGCTGGATGTGGTGGATACATCTGTAATCAGGGGCTAGAGGTAGGAGAATAAGATGTTCAAGGTCATCTTTTTTTGGGGGGGGGGTTCAAGACACGATTTCTCTGTGCAGTTTTGGTGCCTGTCCTGGATCTCACAGAGATTCGCCTGGCTCTGCGTCCCGAGTGCTGGGATTAAAGGCGTATGCCAGCACCACCTGGCCAAGGTCATCCTTTTTATAGCATGTTTTGAGACCAGCCTGGTCTACATGTGAGACCCTATCTCAAAGAGAGAAAAAAGAAAAGAGAAGCTGGTTGTCTTTCCTGTCCTTGGGGAACGTACCTGAGGGAAGTGACCTGAGGCAACAGAACCTGAAATGTGTAAGGGGTGGGCTGGAGGGAACAGCAGGGGCAGTGACGGAAAATGGCGGCACTTCCTGGATAACGGCGTTCGGTTGCAGATACAGAGAACTCACTGCACGTGGGGAACTGCCTCAGACAGGAGGTCAGGTGCCAGCCCTGCTGTCGGGATCAGGGTAGCAGAGAGGATGTCTGAGATGGTCTCAAGGAGTGGAGGCCGGGGTACTGATCAAGGAGAGAAGAATGGGAATTCTCGGCTCAGGGGATGAGGGTGCCTAGAGTGTTCGGGGACCTGGGTTCAATCTCCAGGGAGACAGAGATGGAGAGAGAGAGACAGAGAGACGGAACACAGTAACAACTTCAGCAGCTTTATGAAATAGCCTTTTTGGAGGTGGCTAGGCAGACAGGAGTGCTACAAATCCAGAGATATTCAGAAGTTGGGGAAGTCTCGGCTCTTGGCACGGTGCTTGACTTAAGTCGTAAGGTCTCACTGAAGAGGCAAAGCAAAGGAGGTCCACAGCTGGATCGGCGTGAGCTGACTGTTCTCTGGCTGTAGGGGAACAGTGCAGAATCAGAGACTCCTCCAGTGACCAGTGCAAGAGGGTGACAGCCTGACCTGGGCCTAGGCAGGGCTGCTGGGAAAAGAGGCATGCAGCCCGCGGTTTGCAGCGGGGCCTATGGCAGCAGGAAGCTGAGCGTTCTGATTGTACCTCAGCTGCTTGAGGCTTGAGAAACCTTGGGGAATGACTTAGTCCGGTGTCTCGGTTTCCCCACCCACAGTCAGTAATAATCGTGGTCTTCTTGGGGAATCGTGTGGGGTCTTAACCCAGGGCCTGGCTCAGTTTCCACTGACTGGATAAACTGTAGTTGCTGCTGCTGCTGCTGCTGCTGCTGCTGCTGCTGCTGCTGCTGCTATTTGGCACAAGAGGAGACAAACATCACTTCCCTGGGAGGTACAGTTGGCAGGTCCAACCCAACCGGTCAAGAATTCAGATCTCAGAAGAGACTCATTCTGGCCTCATGTCTGTGGGAAGGTAGAGGCTACCAGCTGGTTATACTCTCAGTCTGCAGCCCAGCCCGTAGTCTGTCCTCACTCTGTGGCCTATTTCTGAGCTACCCTCCCCAGGACCACACGCTAGTGTTCCTAAGTATGAGCCCGCACCTGTGTGTGTACGGACAGATGTACTAGGGGAAAGCAGATGGCCTTGAGATGCTCAGCTGTGTATTGACTTCCTTCTGATAATACAGGCGTCTGTGGACTTTGAGGACAACATCCTGTGGGTTAGGAATCAGGAGGTCTGTGTTGTAGTCCTGGCTCAGCTACAAAATACTCAGGAGCCCTGAGAATCACATCTGTCTCCAGGACTCACTTTTAAAAATCTCTACTATGTTTTAAGACGTTACAGCAGCCATTGCCAGTCAGTACCTTCCTTGTCCTGGGTAGAGGGAGGCCCTTAGAGGGAGCTGGGGGTCCCTTCCCTCTCCCCAGTGTGGCTCAATGCATGACTCTGCACGCATCCCCGTGGACAGCATAGTCCCCACTCCCCCCTAACATCTCGCCCTTGTCTCTTTCATCTCCGGTCTCCTACGGCAGAGCTGGAATAAATTTTCCAAGCTAAGTTGGATGGCTGGTCCCCCTTGGCTTGGTGGGTTGTCCCTCTCTCGCCTCTCCACCAGCTTCCTTATCTAGGGAGTTGCTGTGTGGGCAAGGGAAGCAGGGGGCCATGAGCATTAGGAGGGGGCCCTGGGTCCCCTGCCCGGAGAGCAGGCATGGTGCCCCCTGGGAAGAAGCCCGCTGGAGAGGCCTCCCACTCCAACGAGAGAAGTGCAATCCACTCAATGAGCAGTGGAAGGAGGAGTCTCCCTGACTGAACTCTGACGACAAGGGAAGCTGATGCTCCGTCTAGAGTGTCGCCAGGCCCTGGTGTGCAACAAGCGTGGCAAAGCCGGGAATGCCGTCGCAGTGGGCGCGAACACGTCCGACACCATGCCCTGCTGCATCGGCTCACCTCAGGCGCTCACCGCCAGCCTCTGGCAGTCAACCAGGGTCAGCCCGCTCTGGAAGGCCCTGCTTGAGGGTGAAGGGACCTATGGCAGCCTGACAACCACTCCCACCTCTGGGGCCATCAAGGTGGAGGCAGACCTAGCCGAGGTGGCTGTGCTGACCACTGTGTACTACTACGTGGCTAAAGACGTGCCTGATAGGGTTGGGGATTTAGCTCAGTGGTAGAGTGTTTGCCTAGCAAGCGCAAGGCCCTGGGTTCGATCCTCAGCTAAAAAAAAAAAAAAAAAAAAAATGTGCCTGATAACCAATGTTCTGCCCTGCTCAAGCTGCAGACAGGCACTGCTGGGCACAGAGCATGGCGAATACTATAGCCCCATGAGGGCGAGGGATATGCAGGTGGGTGGCAGCCAGAGATAAGGGAAGGACTAAGCGGGAGGGAGGCTCTCAGCCACCTGGGTATGCCAGGCCCCTGGGTAGGAACCACCACACTTCATCCATACCTCCACTATGTCAGACCTTCACCACGGGCTGCCTACGGGCCTGGCACTGGGTCGGCCACACTGAGTACAACAGTGAAGAAGCCAGAGCTGGCCCCTGTCATTGGATGAACAGTCATACTTTTCACTCCCTGGGCCAGAGGTTGTAAGCTGGTGATCTGGGGCCCTGATTGACGTATCAGTGGGTTTGATGAGTTTTTAAAAAACTCAATTTAATTTCAATTTTAAAAATTCAGCTGGCTGTGGTGGCAGTTTTAATCCCAGTGCTTGGGAGGCAGAGGCAGGAAGGATCTCTGTGAGTTCCAGGCCAGCCTAGTGTACAAAGTGAATTCCAAAACAATACAAAACAAAACATTCAGAAATAGATGTAGTGGCACACGCCTGTAATCCCAGCACTTGGGAAAGTAAGGCAGGAAGATCAGAAGTCAAGGTTATCTTTAGCTACATAGTGACTTGGAGGCCAGCCTGGGATATATTAAAAAACAAAAAACCAGGAGATGGTCAAGATCTGGCTTTGTGATATCCACTGGAAGAGGAAGTCTTCCTGCTTCCAGGGTATAGGGTATTGTATAGTCCAGAGCCTGGACTTTCCATGGATTTCCCACTTTTATCCCTGATTCCACTTCAAGTTATAAACCACCCATGCGGCTCCTAGAGTTGTGAATCCTACAGCTCTGCCTGGGTTCAGCTGCATGAGTTGGGGTGGGGGAGAGGGTTGGATTCATTCTACAGAGACAAATCCCACATAGCTGAGACCCTTGGATGGCCGGGAATTGCTTGCTAGTGAATATGTCTATTAGTGAGCCCCTGAGCTATCAAATAAAGGGTAAGCCCTGCCCCTGCAGGAATAAAGCAGATTGGGGCCAGACAAAGAACACCAAAACAAAAACAAAAACACCCAAAGCAACAGCAATCCACCCTTCTTAGCATTCTTTATGGTTTGTGAATCGCTTTACATTCATAAATGCAATAACAAAGATTTACATTTCTAACTCATGGTAGCCTTTTTAGGGAGATGAGGGCAGGCAGGTATTAGAGCTGAGAAAACCAAAGCTCAGACAGATAACGTGACTTGCCCAGGATAGCACAGTCAATAAGTGACCAAGAGTCTGTCTGGCCCCAAGCTTGTGCTCTTGACAACCCAGCATTGCCTCTGCCCCCTCCCTGCAAGCCTGGAGAATAAGCCTAACTCTGCCCTTCCTTTTTTTCTCCGAGGCTGGGCTGTCGCAGGTGGCTGTTTGCCGCGTCTTGCACACAGAGGCCTGTCAGCACCTGAAGGCGTGTCCATATGTAGGGTTGGTGTTAGAAGAGACCAGGGACTGGGCAGAGTCCCATACTCTGTCCCTGTTAGCCACTTTGGTGTCCCCATGTGATGGCCAGCCCGCTACCACTTTTTTTGGGCAGTGTAGAGCTACAGGAGGGTGAGGCTATCGCTTGCCAACTCCTAGACATCCTACAGGTTTTTGGCATATCTGTACCCAAACTGGCCTGACTCAATTCAAGCCTCCCCAGTAACATACTGGGGAGTGTCGGCCTGCAGCTCAGGGCCACTTGCCCATTGCTCATGGATCTTCACTGTCTCCCTGGCCCGACATACCCTAAGCCCCCTGTCTATCTGGGTGAATATGAGAGCATATTGGATGCCTTGTTCTGTCTGCAGGGTGACCTCAGTTCCCACATGGTCCCTGAGCTCCGTGCAGCCTTGAACCCTGCAGCTATTGACTTGGCGGGTCCTCGGACAGTACAGGTCCTCCCTGTTGCCCATTGTGGAAGTAGTGGCTGAGGCCTAGCTTTTGCCCAGGATTCATTCTACAGAGACAAATCCCACATAGCTGAGACCCTTAGATGGCTGGGAATTGCTTTGGCTGGGTGCCCTGCTGCATCCTCTCACCTCAGGCACTCACCGCCAGGCCATTTGCCCCGGCCTCCTCGGATGGACAGCTGCTGCACTGGCCTCGGCCATGCGCCAGTTCCCAATTCACTTTCCGTAGCCTTCAACCACCCCGCTGCTCTACGCTCTGCCTTCAGTGCAGAAGCTTGCCCTGGTCCTGCAGCACAAAGACCCGGACCTGGTCTTGCTGCAACCGGTGGTGATGGCAGCCGCAGCTTTGCTGCAAGCTCAGCGCGGCTCCAGGGCTTCTTGCAGTAACTGGCGATTTCTGAGCCCGACCCCAACGCGGGGATGCTGCTGGGGCTGCTAGGCAACTCCAGGGCTTCTCTGCCAGGCTTGGGGCGCCTCCAGGAAGCTTTCCGGGGTTCCATGCGCGCGCGTGGGGTGTGCCCTTCCCCAGACTCTCTTTGGATGCGGTGGCCGCGGTGGCGATGATCTTCGATTGGGGCGCGCACGGCCAGGGGTCCCTGCGGGTGCTGCTGCCGAGCACTGGTGCACCAGCATGCTGGGCGACTTCGTGTTCTTCAAACGCATGGTGGCCAGCCTCGGGCGCCTCTGCCCAGGGGCTCTGTGCGCCAAGCTGGCGTGCGTACATTCTGAGCTGCACGAATTCTTCCCTAACTTCGCCTCCCTAGTCTTGGTGCTGCCCGTGGACGCGGGGCTTCTGGGCAAGGTGGGCAGCGCCGCAAGTTGCGTGGTGGGGACAGAGCGGCGGCCCGGGCAGGCCATGGTGGCCACGTGGTGAAGATCGCGATCGATGCCGTCCCCAACCCCCCACTGCATGAGTGGAGCTCTTAGAAAGTAGATGGGAGAGGGACTCCTGGGGTGGCACTGCACCCGGGGGCGGCCTCCCCTCTCCTTAGCCCACGGCAGGAGAAATTGAAGGGAGAGCACACACAGCCTTAACCATACTAGCCTCCAACTGACCTACTGTGCTGTCCCCGCTCTTCAGCAGACCAGACCTCTGGCCTGTGAGGAAAGAGGAACCGGGGCAAGTGGTAGAGGTGCTAGCTAGGGTCTGGACAGTTCCAGTGCCTTCTGGCCTTTCAGAGTTTGCTTTTCCTCTCTGTTGGACCCTTCCCTCAGGTTTCGGTTGGGGGAAAGAAGGTTGGACTTGAGGAACTGGGGGAACAGAGGTGAAGAAGTCCTGGTCCCTGAGAATTTCCTCGCCTCAGGCTTCGCGGCGTCTTTTTTCCCAAGAGATTGCCATTCAAATGACAGTGCTTGTTTCTCTCCCGCAGCGCAGTGCTAGCTGGGCACAACCTGATAGGCCAAGTGCACAATGATTCCAGGGAGGCAGTGGTGCCCTGCCTCCCCACCTCCTCCCCCCTCCCCGCTGCTGCCTGCAGGCTTTTCTGTAATGACTGTGTTTATAGGCATACAACTACAGATGCTAAATAAACCCATCTTATGTTTCAGAGGGTTAACACCCAAGAATTGAAAAGGACTTCTTTTGGTTTTGCAATTACAGGTCCCAAGAAAGTCTCCAATAACCTGGATTGATATCTGCTTTCTCTCTCTCTCTCTCCCTCTCTCTCTCTCTCTCTCTCTCTCTCTCTTTCCTTCCTTAAAACTTGGTTTGTCGGTTCCCAGCTGTCTCCTGCTTCGCTTTACACTGAATGTTAAGACTAAAGATTGCAAAACCACAGTGTTGTTCCTGGGGGTCCTGAGGACTGGTTTGGGGTCTCACCAGAACTGGAGACCCACACCTTCAGAATTCTGTGGGTTTCTTTCTTATTTAACTTTTGGGGACCTTTTAGATTTATTTTATATGTATGAGTGCTTTGCCTGCTGCATATATGTCTGGGCACCATGTGTGTGCCTGACGCCTGCAGAGGTCAGACGCAGGCGTTGCGTCTGCTGGAACTGAAGTTACAGTTGTCAGCTGGGAATCAAACCTAGGTCCTGTAGAAGAATGACCAGTGCTCTAACCACGGTGCCATCTCTCCAGCCCCGTGCTGTGGGTTTGTTTTCATCCCTTCTGTGAGTGCTGTGGAACCTAAAGGGAGAGAGGGGACAGTTAGTGAGAGGAAAGGGAACTGACCCTTCCCTACACTCCCTGAGTTTGGTGCTTTGGGGTAAAGTGGGAACACAGAACACCAGGCTGTCAACATAGTTGTGTGTATGTCGACCCTGACTCCTCCGACCCCTCTCTTGGCTGGACTCCCTTTGGGTGTCTATTTGGGTCACTGTGCTGACCTTCTCTGTAAGAGAGGGTCACTCTTCTGCCTAGGAGGCTTGAGCTGTAGACTCCCTGACTCTGCTTCCCCAACTGGGTTCGGCTGGTGCAGTTATAAAGAGGGAGCCAGGAGTTCCTGTCCTGGCTGTAAAACAGCCTTTCTTTCCGGCAGCAGAGGTGGGAGAGAGCCCCCTGGCTCCTCACTTCAGACCCTGCCCTTCTTCCTCCTGCAGCAGGCCCGGCCTCCAGCGCCCCCAGCCCCCTGCTGGCCTCCCTGACCCTGCCCACCCGGCCTCTGCAAACCCCGCTGGACTTCAAGCACTTGCTCGCCCTCCACTTCAATGGCACCGCCCCGCTCAGTCTCTTCCCCAACTTCAGCACGGTATGGGCCGGGCAGGAGGGTGGGGACGTATGCAAATGTGGGGGTGGGCAAGGAAGGTGACTCAGCTGACCCTAGGTGCTACCAAATAGGGACCCAGAACCCAGCTGTCTCCTAGCTAGAGATGATGATATCATTCCCACCCCATATCACAACTGCCCAGAGATGATTTTTTTTTTTTTGTGGCTGATCCAGATGTGTCTGTGTGCACTTGGGTTGTGTCTTTGATTTTGGGGTTAAAGATTATTTTATTATTTCTCTATTTAGTCATGTGTTTGAGTCACTGTATGTTCCCATGTGTGGGTACACATGCCTGTGCGTGTGCAGCAGCCAGAAGGAGGTCATTGGATGTCCTGGAGCTCTTGTTTTCTCAGTGAGGCTAGGGACCAGCAAGACCCAGCAATCCTCCTGCCTCTATCCCCATTGGAGCTGCGATTACAGACTTGCCAGGGCACCTGGTTGGTTGTGTGGGTGCTGGGATCCGAACTCCCGTCCTCATGGTCGCACAGCAAGTGCTTTTCACTGCTGAGCCGTCACACTAGATCTTGAGTTATGTCTTTGTGTTGGAGCTTGTGTCTTGGAGGTGTGTGTGTTATGGGTGGGTGTGAATTTGTGTATTGTTTGTGAGGACTTTTGTGTGTGTGCCTAGGGAGTTGTATGTACTATGTGTGCATGTGAATCCGAGGGCTTTGGACGTCTTTGTACCTTCTCTTATGTGCTGGTATGTATGTGTTTTAGGTGACTGAGAGCCCATCTGTGGTTGTATAATATCTGTGTCTGAGAGCGGCTTTCTGCTTGTGAGTCTGTGACTACTTCTAAGCTCATGTGCTTGGTGTCTGTATATTTCTCTCTCATGTGCATGCACTCAAGTGTGTGGTGTGGTGGGGTGTGTGTGTGTGTGTGTGTGTGTGTGTGTGTGTGTGTGTGCAGTCATTTGTGTGTGGGGGGGTATAGGACAAATGTTAGGAGTACCCCATGAGGTGTGAGGAACAGCCCCCCTTTTCATTCTGAAGATCAGATGAAATCGTGCATGAACTCCACTCCGTCCTGAGGAGACTATATCACATGTCCTCCCAGTAACCTGTAGGAGTCCCCCTCTCTTTTGTCACCTCCAGGGTTGAACGGAAGTCCTGAGGAGTATGAGACATTTGGGCATGGGTCTATGGGCTTCAGCCCCTACTGTCATTTACAGATGCGTTCACTGCTCAAAGGCCTGTCTCTCAAAGGCAGGTGACACCACTGTTGGCCCAGTGCCAAGACCTCCCATTAAGTTCCTGACGCTGGCTCTGCTCTACCTTGGCACTGTCCAGGTTGGAACCTGTTCTCAGGGCAGTCTCTCCAGCATATTCTCCTGCCTGCCTCTGGTTCCCTCCATGGGAAGGAAGGTTTGGGAAGTTCCTTGTGACTAACCCAGACAACCTTCTGGTTTGACTCCAACAACCTGGGCCCCTGAAGCACGGCATGGTGGCCCTACCTTTAATGCTAGCGCTCTGGAGAGTAAGGCAGAAGGAATGTGTAACGACAACCTGGGCTATACAGTCAGTTAAAGGCCGGTCTGAGCTATGTGGTGAGACTCTGTGTCAAAACAGAACAAAACCCCAAAACTTAGGCCCCTGAGAAAAGACAACAGGAAAAATAATGTTGAAGTGGCTTAGAGTATAGTTCACTTGGTAGAGTGCTTGCCCAGCATGCGCGAAGCTAGGGTTTGATTCTCAGAGCTACATAAATTAGATGTGGTGGCACATGCCTTTAATCCCAACACTTGGGAGGTAGAGACAGGAGGGACAATTTAAGGTCACCCTCAACTACAAAGTGCAAAGTGAGTTCGAGACCAGCCTAGACTGCTCAAGACTCTATTTTAAAAGAAAAAAACAGGAAAAGAAAATTGCATGATGTTGTATATCTATCATCCCAATACTTGGAAGCAGAGGCAGGAAGACAGGACATCCAAGGCCAGCCTGTGCTAGATTAGACCTTGCCTTAGATAGTTAGATAGGTAGGTAGGTAGATAGATAGATAGATAGATAGATAGATAGATAGATAGATAGATAGATAGATCGATGATAGATCGATAGATTGATAGATAGATAGATGGATTGATTGATAGATAGACAGACAGACTGACAGAGTGATAGATAGATAGATAGATAGATAGATAGATAGATAGATAGATAGATAGATAGATAGATAGATAAATGGAAAGAATGTACAAAACTTACAATTGAGAAGAGAAAGAAAACACTCAAGCTCATATTCCGAAGGGACAATCCTGCTACTTGGGGGGCCTCAGGCCTCCCTGTGCTGTCCTGCTTGGCCACTCGCCTCCGTGGTCATGGCTTTCACTCTCCTTAGTAGACATCAGACTCTGGGACAGTCGCAGAGCTAGCTAGTCAGGTGGGGTTTCTCACCCCCACCAGCAGGGCCAGACACAAAAGCTGGGTTGGGAGAAAGGGAATCCCACCACAGCATCTTTGTCCCTTCCCCGCTCTAGCCTGTGCTCAACTCCTTGTCCCAATGCTGCACCCCTTCGAAAAGAGAAAACAGAACCCCCAAACTAAGATCAGAAGGGCAGCAAGAGACGCCAAGGTGATCCTGCGAGAGAGTCAGGCCATGACTCTAAGTATTCAGGTCAGCCTGGCCATCCCCTTGCTGCCTGACGGATCAGTTCTGCCTGCTGCCTGGATTAGGCTGTCCTCTTGTCTGGGTTACAGCTACAGGGCAGGAGAGGTCTGGGAGGCTGACCGGATTTGGATCCGCACCTCTCTGGAGCGTGCAGGAGGAACTTAGCTCTATCGTTCACCCTCACAGATGGACCCCGTCCAGAAAGCTGTCATCAGCCACACGTTTGGGGTCCCCTCCCCTCTGAAGAAGAAGCTGTTCATCTCCTGTAACATCTGTCACCTGAGGTTCAACTCAGCGGTGAGAGGGAGTCATGGAAACGGGTGGGAGGGATCTGGGCCTCCTTTGGGCTGTTGTAAAGGAACTGTGCTCTGACTCCCCACCCTCTGCTGACTCCTGCCCCCTCTCATAACCCCTCCTGCCCACATGTAGCCTACTGGGATTCCATTTTCTCCCCTCTGCTTCACACGCATCTTTTGGATGTCCCAGAGGCCATAGTATGAGCTCCTGGTCTTGACCTAAGATGTTTAAAGCCTGTATTCACCCCAGTATCTTTAGGGGGAGGGGCTGGAACTTGTTATAGAAACTAGGCTGGCCTCAAACTCACAGAGGTCCACCTGTCACTGCCTCCCTAGTGCTGGTATGAAATATGTGCACCACCATGCCCAGGTTCAGTGAATTTTGTTGTTGCTGTCGAGACAGAGTTTCACTTTGTAGCTCTAGATATCCTGGAATTATAGACCAGGCAGGCCTTGAACTCACAGAAATCCACCTGCCTCTGCCTCCCTAGTGCTGGGATTAAAGGTGTGCATGACTGTACTTCATCGGCTTAATGGACTCCCATGATGCATCTGTGAGAGGTAGAGAGGCACAATTACCATCTCCACTTTTCTGAGGAGGATGCAGTCTCAGAGTGGATAAATAGCTTGCCTGAGGACACTGCTGGGAACTATCATTGCCAGGATTTGAACCCAGTCCTGGCTGACCCTGGGGTCTGCATACACCTCCTGTAGCCTATCCTGGGGGAGAGGAGGATCTTTACCGTAGGGTTTGGGTTAGATGTCAAAACCCCGGTGGACTGCAGCCGAAGAGTTCAAGGAAGGGCTGTGGAGGCTCATCTTCCCCACCTTTGGGAAATGGGACTTGAGAAGCCACAGTAGAGACTCTTAGTGAAGTAGAGAGGATGCTGCTAGCCCAGCTGTGTTCTTCCCAGTTGCTTAGGTCACATCATCCCACAATAAGAAGGCAAAGAGAATTGCTGGAAGGGACATGCCTCCACACCTAGGCCCTGGCAGAATGGCTGGACCAACTTCAGAATGCTCAATTTAAAAAAAACGAACAATGGGATGAATGTTTTTGGAGTACATAAGCCCCAAATATGAGTACTTCTGTGCTTTCCACATGTGTACCCCTTAACATTCAGGAGCCCCTACTTTATAAACTGGACTTACAATTTCTATCCCATTTAACCTGGACAGTCACAAAGCTTCAAGCTGGCCACAGTGCTGCACACCTGCGATGCCAGCACTTGGGAGGCTGAGGCAGGAGGATCAGGAGTTTAAAGCCAGCCTAGAGCACACAATAAGTAGTCCACTTCCAGAATATTCTGTATATACAGGTAGACACTAAGGGAATCACTTGGTGAATGTCCCTGGACTCAACCCTTCTGGATCTGGGAACACACAGTAGACGCAAACAGGGCTGGAGATGTGGCCCTAGTGGAGAGAACATTTGCCTAGTTCCCATGAGACTGTGTTTAATGCCCAGTTCAACACACACACACACACACACACACACACACACACACACACACACACACACACACACTTATGGGTGAGGAAATTCAGTGAGGTTCTGTGACTTACCTAAAGAAGCACAGCTTATAAATGGCTAAGCTTGGTTCTGAAGGCAGAAGCTTTGGAGTTCCTGTGAGGACGCATTCTGTAAACCTCAGGACCAGATGCATGTGGGGATGACGGGACACTGACTTCAGCTCTTGTGCCCAAGCCTTGTGCCCCTGTAACCCCATATCCCTCTGTCCTGTGCCCCTGCTCAACTTCACTCCTGGATGAGGCATGTGACCTCCCCTCCCTTTTCCAGAACCAGGCAGAAGCTCATTACAAGGGCCACAGACATGCCAGAAAACTCAAGGCTGTCGAGGCTGCCAAGAGCAAGCAGAGGCCTCGAAACCTGACCCCAAATGGGACAGCGGCATCTTCAGCCTCACCTCCAGCCAGTGGAGGTCCCAGAAGTCCACAGAGCAGAGGTCAGTCCTGAACTCGAGTCCCCCATCGAGGCTGGCTTCTGACAGTAGCTTAAGTGACTCTGGCTCTTCATCAGCTTTCTTTTTTCTTTTTTTCAAACTTGGGTTGTCTTTGTTGTTGTTATTGTGTTGTGTGTGTGTGTGTGTGTGTGTGTGTGCCGTGGAACAGAGAGGTCAAAAGAGGGCATACGATCCCTGGAGCTGGAGTACAAGTGGTTGTGGGGGCCTAGTGTGGGTGCTAGGGGTCGTCACCCGCTGCAAGAGCTGCGAAAGCTCTTAACCGGGGAGCTATCTCTAGCCCTTCACCATCTTCCTTGCTGGGAAATGATTCTGTATACACAGACACCTACTGTTTACTGACTTGGCTCGGGCTTATCTGGATCAGGTAACATGCAGCCGGGCACTCCTAGCCTGAGCTAGGATCCTTCCTAACGACTACCTGTGTTTGTTCCCTAACCCTGGCAGAACAAACGGCTACCGAGTAGGTGGCTGAAACCGTAGAAACATATTTTCTCCACAATCCAGAGGTCAGTGGTCTGCAAACAAATGTGGATATGTTTGTTTTTTGTTTTTTTTTTTTCCTGAGGGCCAGAGGGGAGAAGCCCCTGCACCACTGTCCTCCACACTCCTTATAGACCAAGGAGGGAGAATTGAGAGTTCTGGGTCTGCCTGGGCTATGCATTGAGTCCAAGGCTAGCCTAGGTTCCATAAGACCCTGTCACAGAAAACAAAGGACAGGGGGCTGGGTGTGTAGCTCAGTGGGTAGAGTGTTTACGTACCACATGGGAAATCCTGGGTCGGATCCCAGCACCAACACAAACCCGGGCATAGTGGCACAAACCCATGATCACAACACTTGGGAGGTGGGGGCAGGAGGATTAAAAGTTCAAGGGCATCCTCAGCTACATAGTGAGTTCATGACCAGCATGAGATGCACGAGACCCTGACCAAAACCAACCAAACAAACAAAAACCCGCCAACATTCATTATGTGTTTGAGTTTACCTGTAACAGTTTTTGGTTTTTGCTGCTGTGTGTTACTCTAGTGGACATTCCACCATTCTCCTGTGTGATGGACTCTGCAATTTCCAGTTTTATGCTATTATGAATAACATTTTATAGACATTCTAGCACATCTTTCTGGTTAAGACTTCTGCTTACTTAATGCTGAGGCGCTAGAATGTCAGGGCACCCTGCTCCTTCCAGTTTTATGACTTTTATACAGGGAAACTGAGGCCCGAGTTTGCCTACAGAGTTGGTGGCAAGGTGAGCCTAGCTTTCCTTGCATTGGGAAGCTTTCCACCCTCCCACACTATCTCCACCATCAGTGCTGAGCCTCGGGGGCTAGAATCTCCCCATATGTCCCATCTCCTTGCAGATCCTGCATCCCCTCCTCTCGGCCCTTCACTTCAGCTATCACCGACCCCAGACACATCAGCCAGAGAACCAGCCCACTCAGACCTCTCGGATGCCGCTGCTTCCTCTTCCTCTTCTTCCTCTTCCTGCCCACCCTGCTCCCCGGATCCTGGCAGAGAAGTACCAGGGCCTGAGCCAGCAGAAGTGGCTGTGGGAAGTGGAGTGAATGGGGAAGGCAGGCGTGAAAAAGGGTGCCTCTACTGCCCTACGTGTAAAGTGACAGCAAACTCAGCCTCTCAGCTTCAGGCTCACAACACAGGTCAGTGCTCCCCAGGATCCAGGACATCTATGGCTGGGTGACAGAGGAACCCTACCCACGGTTACTAAGCAGGCATTACTGGGTTCTCCTCTTGATCCCAAGGGAGGGGGCATTGGGAAGAGACGTCTGCAGCAACCAGAACTGAAGGTTGCTAAGGACAGGAGTACCTACCCTCTTCCATTCTTGGGTCAAAAGGAAAGGGCTTTAGCCCAGATGCCTATAAGAAGGCCTTCCTTGGGGGATGTCCACAGGAAGCCACAGACAAGCCAGGCATGCTGGGAAGGGAAGCCCACATGGCTGGAGCGCTGTGTGTGTGCAGAGTAGAAGGTTTGCAAGGGACAGCCAGCTAACTTAGTTTGGTGCCGTGGCCTCCCTTCTGTACCGACAGACTTCTTTCCTTCCAGGAGCTAAGCACAGATGGATGGTGGAAGGGCATCAAGGGGCTCCCCGAAGGGGCCGGGGCCGTCCTGTGTCCCGGGGAGGGGCTGGACACAAGACAAAGAGAGCGACAGGAAGCCGTGGGGGTCGGCAGGGACCTAGCCCTCCTTTCCACTGTGCCCTCTGTCAGCTCCAGGTCAATTCGGAGACCCAACTCAAGCAGGTAGGAGAAGGAAGACCGGGACTGGGTGGACATCAGAGCCAGGGAGGAAGGGTTGATGCCCACTGATGGGTGGATGTGGCGGGCAAGAAGGCTGCCTGGGGCCGCCCCATCATGAGAACCCATCATGTGTGTGTTGAATGTGGGATCTGTGGGTAGAGGAAGTCTAAGATAGTCTGGGCAACAGACTAACTTGGGGTTCTGTGGTCTTCCTCATCTCACTCCCATTCTGTCTGTCTGTTAGCACATGAGCAGCCGGAGGCACAAAGATCGCCTGGCTGGGAAGCCCCCCAAGCCCTCCAGCCAGCACAGCAAACTGCAGAAACAGGCAGCACTGGCTGTGAGTGTCCTCAAGGTACCTGTCTCTAGGCAACGGTCTACGAGGGAGAGAGTAGAAGGGCCAGCTGAAAGGCTTAGGGCATGGCAGGAAGGTGCCAGCCCTGCAGCTGCCTGGGCAGGGACAGGGTTAGGGTTGGGGTTGGGCTATGCCCAGAGGAATTTCCGGTGGGTGGGGTGGGCTAAGGTCATAATATGGGGGCAAAATCCAGGGGTGGGTGTGCTTATTCTAGGGACCGTCTCTTCCTCCCCCTCCCAGTGTCCTGGCTCTGCCTGTCCTGAGGTTGTGCATCTGCTGGGCAGGAAGACAGGTGGCCCAGCAAGTCCTCTGGAATGGCTGTTTGGGGGTGGGAAGGAGGCAGTTAGACTCTAAAAGTCACGTCCCTGAGGCAAAAAAGCTTCTGGATGTGTCCCCGGGAGGGGGTGGGCTTCTCTGGTATCGGAGACCCTATTTCTCTCTTTCTGTTTTTTGTAGTCTAAATTGGCCTTGCAGAAGCAACTCACCAAGACACTGGCAGCCCGCTTCCTGCCCAGTCCGCTGCCCACCACAGCTGCTGCCATCTGTGCCCTGCCCGGGCCCCTGGCCCTCCGGCCTGCCGCAACAGCAGCTGCCACCCTCTTCCCAGCTCCTGTCCTGGGTCCAGCTCTGTTCCGTACTCCAGCAGGGGCCGTCCGCCCTGCTGCAGGACCCATCCTCTTTGCCCCCTATTAGCGGTCCCAGGATGGCCACATCCTCTCTCTTCCTGGCAAGCACTTGTCTCCACATCCCAGAGACTGCCTTTGGCCATTTGCGGGTTCCCACCCAACCTGGGGGTAACTGCTCTTCACTCAGACTGGGATTTTTCCAGTCCCCTGGGTCTGAGGACCGTCACTACTCTCCTTTCCTGGGCCAGTCCTGGGCTGCCCTGCATCTATGGCTCCATGAATCCCAAAGATCTATGCAAAATCACAGTCCCAGCAACATGGTGCTCTCATACCCCCACCCCAACCAGACTCACAGTGCAGACTCCACATCTTAGCTCCCACAAGCCAGCCTCTCTTGCCATGTTCTAGGGCCCTCTGAACAACCACTGGAAAAAGGGAGCTCACACTGACTGGGTTGGAACCTATTAGCCGTGTTTACCATGTGGTAGTCAGGTGTGGTGGTGCATGCCTACAATCCTGGTATCTGGACCATGAGTTCAGTCAGTTTGGGCCATATAGCTAGATACTGTTTCAAAACAAACACAAAAGTTGACCATGGAGTATGGCACAGGACCATGGAGATAAGAGGCCCCCAAAGTCCTTCAAAGTACTGTAAAAGTGAGGCAGAGTTGAGGGGAAGCTCCATCTTCTCTGTAGGGGTGAGGCTAGGTGAGAGTGGTGTTCAGGCTGGACCTGACTGTGTAGCCCTGGCTGGTCTGGAACTCTGTAGCCCAGGCTGGCAAACTCAAGAGATCCACTTGCCTCTGCCTCTTGAGTGATGGGATTAAAGGCATGCACCACCCTGCCTGGCCCTGGCTTTAACAGAAGTGACCTGTCTTACCACAGCTGTCCTTCTTAACCTTTCAGTGGTTTCCCTTGAACCCCACCTCTAAGGGGGGGCTCTCCACTCCAGACTGGGGTCCAGTCTCTCCAACTCTGGAGCTCAGGGCTGGTACACAGTCCTACATGCCCTCAAGATCCACTTTCACGTTGCCAAAGTCAGTACCACCCCCACTCAGTATGGGACTTCGCCAGTATCTCTACTTGCATCTCCCCCCCCCCCCAAAGCTATTTCCAATGGGGCAAGAAAAGGGTTCAGGGGAGGGAAACTTTTTGATAACAGCAGTTGTGGTTTTATTGTGTCCAACACATTAATAAATGAACTTCAAGCCTGAGCCTGTAGATGCCCTGACTCTCCTTGCGCAGCCCTGGGCACCAGCCCCTTCTCGCCTGTTCTGAAGAGCAGGGGTGCTACTGGAGGTGGCCTGGCTGTAGTGTCTAACTCATGTGAGGTGTGCGCATCAGAAGCTCAAGGTGGGCACCAGAAGTTGTGGGTTGTAGGCTCACTTGAGAGCACAGCCCCGGATGCAAGGCCTGTCAGCTCCTAGGAAGCTGCTACCGGTCTGCCTGGTTCTGTTCAGGCATCTGAGGTAAGAAGGAAGGGCTGGAGGAGCGGCTTATCCCACCTTCACCAGGGCAGCAGGCAGATAAATACAGAGACTATAAATATAAATCCAGCTACTAGCCGAAAACAACCAAGAGCGCTAAGGGCCGGTCCAGACGGTGCTCCTCGGCACACAGAGTGCACTCCTGCCCCCTGGTGGTTAGCAGAGGCTGGCCCAGCCTCCAGGGCTGGTAGGCATAGCACCTTGAAGAGGGTGAAGCAGGGGCAGAGACACTGGAGGCCCAAGCCACCTGGTTTAGAGAATCACCGAGCTGCCAAGGCTCCGAGTGATCATCCAAGCTCCTGTCAACTCACAGATGAGAAAACTGACGCCCAGAGAAGAACACAGGGTGACTGACACCCCAGACACCATTCCACCCCACCACAACCAAGGAGGCCTCTGCTCCCAGAGCAGGAAGAGGAAGTGAAAGCGCTGGGAGATGGGTGGAGGTCAAACAGAAAACGCCACTCCCAGGAGCCTGGCTTTTCCCAGCCTTGGACAGGCCAGGGGAAAGGTCAGGGTGAGGGACGAGGAGCCAAACGTAAGGCCAGCACATATAACCGTGCGCTCACAATACTTGCTCCCTTTCTCGGGCCCAGGCTGGTGCTGGGTTACTGGCAGGAAATTTAGAGAGCTGGAATCCCTGATAGGAGCTAGACCCTGGACTGGGCACTTTGGCGTGACAGCCCTGCTTCCTGCCCAGGCAGATGGAAGAGACACTATGTGCCATAAGTGTCCAGGTGACCGTGGAGAAAATGTGATGTGAGCTGGGGGTGGGGCGGGGACACTTATGGAAGGGTCACGGGGAAGGCCAGCAATCAAGTTCACTTGCACTTCTTGGAGTTAAGAGGGGACAAACGTGGCACTGGCCTGGGCCAGCCCAGCTTCCTGGCCTAGAGGGTCGTTCCCTTACTGATTGGAAGAACAGCTTGCTTCTGTACCCCTGTGCCCTCAACCCATCCTGGAATGGGGTTGGAATGGTGAAGACAGAAGGGCAGCTCTTCAGCCATCCAGGGAACCACTGCCCTTGTTCTTGCGGCTGAGAGGGAAGGCGGACTTGCTCTGGGGCTGGGTCATCTTGCTGGCCAGGTAGATGAAAGGCTCCAGGAGGGAACGGCGGTCGGCCACGGACACCTCCCAGAGCTTCACCTTCTCTGACTTGGCCCAATGCTGTGCCACATCGGGGTCTACACGACGCTGCTCCTGCAGGTCACACTTGTTGCCAAGGACCACGATGGTGACCTGGAGAAGAGAGACAAGAGTAGAGGCTGGCTGGGTGGTGGTAGCACACG
>CABHPQ010001929.1:0-16065 GCA_902168405.1 Peromyscus aztecus
TTGTGGAAAATAAAATGTCTCCCTGAGAAGTTAGCAATTGGAACTTTGAGAAATGTAGTACTCATGACATAGTAAATTGAACTGAGAAATGTAGTTCTGATGACGTGAACAAAGGCACAGAGGGAAATGTAGTACTGAAGACACAGAGAAAGGCACGGTGGGAAATGTAGTTCTCATGACACAGAGAAAGGCACAGTGGCAAATGTAGTCCTGAGATATTAAAGAACAGACTTTTGAGAAATGGAGTTCTGATGTCTTAGCAATGGAATATGGGAAATGTAGATCTTTTGACCTAGGGGAGGCATACTGGGAAATATAGTCACGACAATGTAGAGAATGTAACTGTGGGAAATGTAGTTTGATTAAAAGAGAGAAAGAAACTGTGGGAAATGTAGTTCTTATGACACAGGGAAGGCACTGTGGGAAATATAGTCCTGAGAATTCAGAGAATGGAACTGGGGAAATGTAGTTGTGATGACATAGGGAATGGAAATGTGGGAAAAAATTAGATCTGATAACATGGAGAAAGGCACTGTGGGAAATTTAGTTGTGATGACTTAGAGAAAGACAATCTGGCAAATGAAGTTCTAACAACCGAGAGAAAGGCATTATTGGAAGTGTACTCCATGGAAGGAAGAGAACAGAACTTTGGGAAATGTACTTCTGATGACATACTGAAGGGCACTGTGAGAAATGCAGTAGCGATGACATAGAGAATGGAACTGTCGGAAATGAAGTTGTGAAGACTTAGAGAAGGACACTCTGGGAAATGTAGTCCTGACAATGTAGATAATGGAGCTATGGAAATGCAGTTCTGATAGCATTGGGAATGGAACTCTGGGAAATGTAGTTCTGATGACAGAGAATGAGATTCTCATAAATGTAGTTATGAAGACACAGAGGAAAGCAAGGTGGGAAATGTAGTTCTCAAACGCAGGGAAAGGAACTTTGGGGAATGTTTTGATGACATAGTGAATGGATCTGCGGGAAATGTAGTTCTGATGACATAGAAAATAAGACAGTGGGAAATGTAGTGCTGACGGCACAGTTAATGAAAGTGTGGGAAATGTAGTTCTTATAACAGAGAAAGGCAATATGTGAAATGTAGTTCTGATGACACAGAGAAAGAAAATGTGGAAATGTAGTTCTGATTACACAGGGAAAGGCACTGTGGGAAATGAAGTCCAGTGATGGTAGAGAATGGAAATGTTGGAATTGTGGTTTTCATGACATAGTTAATTGAATTGTGGGAAATGTAGTTCCGAAGACTTAGAGAAAGAAACCCTGGGAAATGTAATACTGGCATTGAAGTGAATGGTACTGTGGGAAATGTAGTTCTGATGACATAGAAAATGGAACTCTGGGAAAAGTAGTTCTGAAGAAAAAAGAAAGGAATTGTGGGAAATGTAGTTCTGATGACATAGTGAATGGAACTCTGGGAAATGTAGTTCTAATGACATTGATAATGGAACTGTCGGAAATGTAGTTCTGGTGATATAGAGAATAGAACTGTGGGAAAGGTAGTTCTTATGACATTGAGAATGGAACTCTGGGAAATGTAGAACTCTGGGTAAAGTAGTTCTGAAGAGAAAAGAAAGGAATTGTGGGAAATATAGTTTTAATGACATAGTGAAAGGAACTATGGGAAATGTAGTTCTGAGGACATTGAGAATGGAACTGTGGGAAATGTATTCATGACAATGTAGAGAATGGAACTGTGGGAAATGTAGTTCTGGTGACATAGAGAATGGAAATGTAGTTCTGAAGACATAGTGAATGGAACTGTGAGAAATGTAGTCATTACAATGCAGAGAATGGAACTGTGGGAAATGTAGTTCTGATGACACACAGAAAGGCACCAAGGGAAATGTCGTTCTGATGAGACATGTATGGAACTCTGGTAAATGTAGTTCTGATGAGAGTGAGGAAGTTACTGTGGAAAATGTATTTATGATGATGTAGAATACGGCACTGTGGGAAATGTGGTCCTGAGAAGGTAGAGAATGGAACTTTGGGGTATGTATTTCTGATGACATATAGAATGGAACTCAGGGAAATATATTCTTGAAAATGTAGAAAATGGGACTCTAGGAAATGTAGTTCTGATGACATAGGGAATGAAACTGTGGGAAAATGTAGTTCTAATGATGTAGAGTAAAGGCTCTGTGGGATATGTAGTTCTCATGACATAGAGAATGGAATTGTGAAAAAATGTAGTTCTGATGACGTACTAAAAGGATCTGTGGGAAATATAGTTCTGATACAAAGAGAAAAGAACAGTGGGAATTGGAGTTTTGATGAGGTAGGGAAAGGAAATTTGGGAACTATAGTTGTGAGGACACAGAGAAAGGCACAGTGGGAAATGTTGTTCTGAGAAGAGAATGGAACTTTGCTATATGTAGTTCTGATGACACAGAATATGGAACTGTGGGAAATGTAGTCTTAAAAATGTAGAGAATGGAACTGTGGTAAATGTGTTCTGATGACATGGAGAATGGCACTGTGGTAATTATAGTTCTGATGACCTAGAGAATGGAAGTTGGGGAAATGTAGTTCTGATGACATATAGAATGGAACTGTCAAAATGTCGTTCTGATGATGTAGAGAAAGGCACTGAGGGAAATGTTGTTCTGATGACACAGAGAATGGCACTGTGGGAATTGTAGCTCTAATGATACACGGAAAGGCACTGTGTAAAATGTAGTCCTGAGAAGTTAGAGATTGGAATTTTGGGAAATGTAGTTCTAATGATACAGTGACTGGAACTGTGGAAAATGAAGTTCTGATAAAGGTACTATGGTAAATGTAGTTCAGAAGACACTGAAAAAATCATAGTAGAAAATGGAGTTTTGATGAGGTAGGGAAAGGAACTTTGGGAAATGTAGTTCTGAAGACCCCGAGAAAGGCACTGTGGGAAATGTAGTTCTGAGAAGTTAGAGATTGGAACTTTGGGAAATTTAGTTCTAAAGACATACAGAATGGAATTTGGGAACAGTAGTCTTGACAATGCAGAGAAATGAACTGTGGGAAATGTAGTCCTGATGACATAGAGGTTGGAACAGTAAAAAAATTTAATTCTGAATACATAGAGAAAGGCACTGTGGAAAATGTAGTCCTGAGAAATTAGAGAATGGAACTTTGGGAAATGTACTTTTAAGGATATTGTGAATTGAACTGTGGGAAATGTAGTTCTGATGACATCGAGTAAGGCACAGAGGGAAATGTACTTCTGAAGACATAAAGAAAGGCACTGTGGTAAATGAAGTTCTGATGATATACAGAGAGCACTGTGGGAAATGTAGTTCTGAAGACACAGAGAATAGCTTGGTGGGAAATGGAGTTTTGATGAGGTAGGGAAATGCAAATTGGGAAACATAGTTCTGATGACCAGTAGCAAGGCACTGTGGGAAATAAAGAACTGAGAAGTTATAGATTGGAACTTTGGGGAATGAAGTTCTGATGACATCAAAAATGGAACTGTGTAAAATGTAGTCTTACCAATTTAGAGAATGGAAATGTGGGAAATGTAGTTCTGATGACATAGAGAATGGAACTGTGTGAAATGTCATGATGATGACATACTGGAGGGAACTTTGGGAAAGGTATTTCTGGTGGCACAGAGAAGGGCACTGTAGGAAATGTAGTTCTGATGACACAGAAAAAGGCACTGAGGGAAATGAAGTTCTGATGACACGGGGAAAGGCACAGTAGGAAAAGTAGTTGTCCTAACATAGAGAAAGGCACTGAGGGAAATGTAATTCAGATGATGTAGACAAATCATGATGAGAAATGTAGTCCTGATGACACAGGGAAAGGAACTGTGGGAAATGAAGTTTTGATGAAACAGAGAAAGACAGAGTGGGAAATTTATTTCTGATGACACACAAAAACATAGTGTGAGAAATGTATATCAATACTATTCTCAATGTCCTCATTTAACACTAGAAACCAGAAAAATTAAACAAATTCTCCCCTGACAAATGGACACTATCCAAAATTTCCTTATTGAAAACAAGAATCTGAACAATTAAAAAAAATCTCCCCTGACAAAGGTCTACTATCCAAAATATCCTTGTTGAACCCAAGAATCCACATGAATAACATCAAATTCTCTCCTGACAAAGGTCTCCTATCCACAATGTCCATATTGAAACCAAGAATCCAGGCAAGTAAAACAAAAGGTATACTATCTGAAAAAGGTGTACTATCTAAAGTGTCCTCGTTGAACACAAGAAACCAGACAAATAAAACAAAATTCTCTCCTGTACAATGCCTATATCTAATATGTACACACTGAACCCACGAATCCAGACAAATAAAAGAAAGTTCTCACCTGAAAAAGGTCTACTATCCACAATGTACCTACTGAAATCAAGAATCCAGAAATAAAACAAAATTCTCTCCTGACCAAGGTCTTCTATCCAAAATGTCATTATTGAAAACAAGAATCCAGACAAATAAAAAAATATTCTCCTGTGAAAAATGTCTCCTTTCCAAAATGTGCACACTGAACCCAAGAATTCATACAAATAAAATAAAATTATCCCATGACAAAGGTCTACCATCAAAAATGTCCTTATTGAACCCAAGAATCCACAAGAATAAAACAAAATTCTTCCCTGACAGATCTACTATGCAAAACGTCCTTATTGAACCCAAGAATCCAGACAAGTAAAACAAAAATTCTCCCCTGACAAATGTATACTATCAAATTGTACACACTGAATCCAAAAAAATAGAACAAAATTCTCCACTGAAAAAGGTCTACTATAAAAAATGTCCTTATTGAACTCAAGAATTTAGACAAATTAAACCTACTTCTCACCTGACAAAGGCCTACTAACCACAATGTCCTCATTGAAACCAAGAAACCAGAAAAAAAAACAAAATTCTCACCTGACAAATGTCTACTATCACTAATTTCCATCTTGAAACCAAGAATCCAGATATATAAATGAAAATTCTCCCTTGTCAAAAGTCTACTATCTAAAATATCATTATTGAACACAAGAATTGAGAAAAATAAAAAATTCTCAGCTGACAGTGGTCTCCTGTCCTAATTGTACACAATGAACCCAAGAAATCAGACAAATAAAAAAATTCTCCACTGATAAAGGTCTACTATCCAAAATGTCCTTATTGAACTAAAGAATCCCCACAAATAAAACAAAATTCTACCCTGACATCCGTCTTCTATCCTAATTGTACACAAAGAACCCAAGAATACAGACAAATGAAACAAAATTCTCCCCTGACAAAGGTCTACTATCCAAAATGTACAAATTGAATCCAGAAATCCAGACAAATTAAAACAAAATTCTTTCCTAACCAACATCTTCTATCCAAAATATAATCATTGAAAACAAGTATCCAGAAAAATTAAAGAAAATTCTCACCTGACAAAGGTCTACTATCCAAAATGTCATTATTGAACATAAGAGTATGGACAAATAAAAAAATTCACCCTTGAGAAACATCTCCTTTCAAAAATCTACACCCTGAACCCAAGAATCCAGACAAATAAAACAAAATTCTCCCTTGACAAAGGTCTACTATCCAAAATGTACATACTGAAATCAAGAATCCAGACAAATAAAACAAAATTCAACCCTGACAAAAGTCTACTATCCAAAATGGACATACTGACCCAAAAATCAAGACAAAGAAAACAAAATTTTCCCCCCATCAAAAGTCTACTATCCAAAATGTACACTCTGAATCCAAGAATCCAGAAAATAAAACAAAATTCTCCTCTGACAAAGGTCTACTATCCATAATGTACACATTGAACACTAGAATCCAGAGAAAGAAAAGAAGTTTCCCCCATGAAAATATCTACTATCCAAAATGTACACACCGAAACCAAGAATACAGAAAATATAATAAAATTCTTGCCTTAAAAGTATCTATAGAAGAGAAACCAGATCTCAATCCTCGGGGGAGTCTTTGCCTTGGAGGGGATGGAAATGGGGGTGGGCGGGGGGGGGAGATGGGGCAGGAGGAGGGAGAACGGGGGAACCTATGACTGATATGTAAAGTTGAATTATGTTGTAAAATAAAAAAAATAATAATAATTTAATAAAAAAATAAAAATAATAAAAAAAAGAAAGGAAAAAAAATAAAATAAAAAAAAAAGAACAGAGAGGGAGAACAAGAAATAGGAGACCATGATAAATGAAGACCACATGAGAATAGGAAGAAGCAAAGTGCTAGAGAGGCCCACAGAAATCCACAAAGATACCCCCACAGTGGACTGCTGGCAATAGTTGAGAGACAGCCCGAACTGACCCACTCTGGTATGGGATGGCCAAACACCCTAATTGTCATGCTAGAAACCCCATCCACATTATATTGTATCTTGAAATGACAGAAGAAAAAATGTAAAGGTATGTGGGTATGTGTTAGTCAGGGTTCTCTTGAGGAACTGAACCAACATAATAGGTATTTATCAAAAGCAGAGTTCTAGAAAGATTTGGACATCCAGAGAATCAGTGAGTTTATTGTGAGATTGTGCCTCCTATTAATGTCAGAAGATACACATGTAAAGTATCAACAACATGACTACCTAAACATGACCTGAACAAGGATAACAGCAGTAGATATTAAGCAATGTACACAGGAAAGTCCAGGAGGCCTTAGCACTGCGGGCAACTAAGGAATTGTGAGAGTGGAAGGAATGGTTTTCTCTAGGGACAAGTATACCCAATCATTACCCAAAACCAAATGGTTAACCCTGAAAACATGCGTAGGAGTAACACTGAGCAGTAGCAAACTGAACAGCTTATATTTAAAATTATCTGTTGTATCTACATATACAAATATGCATATAACATCTGTTAATTGAAAAAGAGGTCATGAGTTTGAAATAGAACAAGGAGCAGTATATTGGAGAATTAGGAGGAAAGAAAGGGAAGGGAGAAATGATGTAGGTATATTATAACCTCAAAAATAAAGGAACAAAAAGAGGAAAATATTAGAATGGCTTACACTTTAGGAAATGAAGAGTCCAGCAATGCTATATTCAGACTGGTGGTTTTAAGAATTGTCACTGTTCAATTCATATGACTGGATTCCTCAGGAGTTCCGATCTTTCCCTAAAGGGCTAGTAGTGTCCTTCAGCCCAAGTTGAAAACCTGAGTATCAAGATTCCATTCTTCCAGAAGGTGCCAGAAAAATAGAAACAGTAACAAAAATAGATGTACTTGCCCATAAGAATCACATTGAAGCAAGAAGAAACAGAGAGAGAGAGAGAGAGAGAGAGAGAGAGAGAGAGAGAGAGAAGAAGAAGGAGGAAGGAAGGAAGGAAGGAAGGAAGGAAGGAAGGAAGGAAGGAAGGCAAGCAAAGGCTTTTCCCTTGAACCATCTTATATCTGGGCCATGGTATTAGGCACTATGTATATTCAGGGTAGGAATTATCATTCCAGTCAATGTTATCAAGAAGACCCCACATAAGCATGCCCAGAGGTAAGCCTGATTTAAAGAACCCCTCACAAATGTGCCTAGAAGCTTTGTTTCCTGGGTGATTATAGTTCTTATCAAGCTAAAATCAATACTTACTAACCATAACAAGGCACTAGAGAGACTGATGTTCCCACCCATTGGTTGATGTTAAAAGAGAAGAAAAAGCAAGTAACAAGATCTTTTCACCCTCTGTACTTACCATTTACATTTTGGTTTGATCCTGACAAACATGTCCACTCTAAGCAAATGTGTATTAATTTATTCAGGAAGCATATTTATACTACTTGAAATCAATGCTTAATGTGTCATATGTATATACTTATTGGATATAATTTTTCTTGTATTAGTTATAAGCTTTTGTAATTTTAGACAAAAGAGGGAAATGTGGTAATATTGTATTCCCCAAAATATTGTGCACCCTAATAAATTTATCTGGGGTCAGAGAACAGACAGCCACTAGATACAGAGGCTAGAAAATGGTGGTACTCACACCTTTAATCCTAGCACTCCAGAGGCAAAAATCCCTCTGGATCTCCGTAAATTCAAGGCCACATTGGAAATGGCCAGGCTTGGTGAAACATGCCTTTAATCCCAGAAAGCAAGCCTTTAATCCCAGGGAGTGGTGGTAGAAGGCAGAAAGATATATAAGGCATGAGGACCAGAAACTAGAAGCATTTGGCTGGTTAAGCATTTGGCTGGTTAAACTTTCAGGCTTTCGAGCAGCAGTTCAGCAGAGATTCATTCTGGATGAGGACTCAGAGGCAGTTAGTCTGAGGAAACAAGATCAGCTGAGAAACTGGCAAGGTGAGGTTAGATGTGGCTTGGTCTGTCTCTCTGACCTTCCATTTCACCCCAAGAACTGGCTTCAAGTTTGTTCTTTATTAATAAGACTCTCTAAGATTCATGCTACATGTCATACTAAATAAAACTTAAAGGGAATATCAAAAAAAAAGTATCTATAGAAAATATCCTTATTGAACCCAAGAATTAAGATAAATAAAACAAAATTCTCCTCTGACAAAGGCATAATATCCAAAATGTCCTTATTGTAAACAATAATACAGAAGTTGAAAACAAAATTCTCCCCCATCAAAGATCTATGATCCACAATCTCCTTTTTGTACCCAAGAATCCAGACAAATAAAAAAATATACTCTGAGAAGGTCTGCTATTCAAAATGTCCTTATTAAACACACAAATCCAGACAAATGAAACAAAATTCTACACTGACAAAGGTGTATTATCTAAAATGTCCTTATTGAAAACAAGAATCCAGACAAATAATACAATATTCTCCCCTGACAAAGATCTACTATCCAAAAGGTACACACTCAAAACAAGAATCCCAACAAATAAAACAAAGTTTTCCCCTGAAAAAGGTCTGCTATCCAAAGTGTCCTTATTGAAGAACAGAATCTAGACAATTAAAACCAAATTCTCCCATTACAAAGGTGTACTATACAAAATATTCTTATGGAAACCAAGAATCCAAACAAATAAAAAAATTCTCCCCTGATAAACGATTGTACTCAAAATTCCTTATTGAACCCAAGATTCCAGACAAAAACAATTTTTTCTTCTCACAAAAGTCTACTATCCAAAATTTCCTTATTGAACCCATAAATCCAGACAAATAAAACAAAATTCTCCTCTGAAAGTTGTACTATTCAAAATATCTGTATTGAACCCATATTCTGAACAAATGAAGCAAAATATTCACCTGACAAAGGTCTAGTATCCACAATGTACACACTGAATCCATGAATCCAGGCAAATAACATAAAATTCTCCCCTCACAACGGTCTACTATCAAAAATGTTATTGAACACAAGAATCCAGACAAATAAAAAAAATTCTACCCTGAAAATTGTCTAATATCCAAAATGTCCTCATTGAACCCCAGAATTCGGACAAATAAAGCAAAATCTCACCTGAAAAGGTCTACTCTCCACAATATCCTTATTGAACCCAAGAATCCAGACAAATAAAACAAATGTCTCCTCTGACAGAGGTCTACTATCACAATGTACATACTGAACCCAGGCAATAAACAAATAAAACAAAATTCTTCCCTACAAAGGTCTACTATCAAAATGTACACACTGAAATCAAGAATGCAGACTATTAAAAAAAGTTCTCACCTCTCAAAGTTCTACTATCCAAAATGTCTGAACTGAATCCGAGAATGCAGAAAAAAATCAAAATTCTCCCCTGACAAAAGTCTACTATCCAAAATGTCTTTTTTGAACACAAGAATCTGGACAAATGAAATAAAATTCTCCACTGACAAAAATTTACTATCCAAAATGTCTTTTTGAACACAAGAATCACAAACAATAAAACAAGAATCTCCCCTAACAACGGTCTACTATTCAATATGTACACACTGAAACCAAGAATCCAGAGAAATAAACAAACATCTCCCCTGACAAAGGTCTACTATCCAAACTCTCCTTATTGAACCCAAGAATCCAGACAAATAAACAAAACTCTTGCCTGACAAAGGTCTACTATCCAAAATGTACATATTGAACAGAAGAATCTAGAGAAATTAACAAATTCTCCCCTGACAAATGTCTACTATCCAACATGTCCTTACTGAACACAAGAATTGAGAAAAATAAAATAAAAATTTCCCCTGACAAAGGTCTACTTTCAAAAATGGCCTTATTAACCCTAGGAATACAGATAAACGAAACAAAATTCAGCCCTGACAAAGGTCAAAATCAAAATGTACACACTGAATCCAAGAATCCAGAAAAAAAAAACAAAATTCTGCACTGACAAATGTCTACTATAAAAAATGTCCTTGTTGAACACAAGAATCCAGACAAAAAATTTCTCACCTGACAAAGTTCTTCTATCCACTATGTCCTCAATGAACCCAAGAAACCAAAAAAATAAAACAAAATCTCCCCTGTCAAAGGTCTACTATCCAAAATATCCTTATTAATCTCAAGAATCTAGACAAATAAAACAAAATCCTCCTCTGTCAAAGGTCTACTCTCCAAAATGTTCACACTGAAGCCAAGATTCCTCCACACAAATAAAATAAAATTCTCCCTTGACAAAGTCCTACTGTCCAAAATGTACTTATTGAACCCAAGAATCTGTACTAATAAAACACAATTCTCACCTGACAAAGGTCAACTATCCCAAATGTCTTTATTGAACCCATAAACCAGACAAATAAAATAAAATTGTCCCCTTCAAAGGTCTACTATCCAAAATGTACACACTGAACCCATGAATCCAGACAAATAAAGCAAAATTCTCCCCTGACAACTATGAAATATAAAACGTCCTTTTTGAACCTAAGAATGCAGACTAATAAAACACAATTCTCACCTGACAAAGGTCAACTATCCAAAATGTACACACTGAACCCAAGAATTCAGACAAATAAAACAAAATTATTCCCTGACAAAGGTCTTCTATCTAAATGTACACAGTGAACCCAAGAATCCAGATTATAAAAAATTCTCACCCGACAAAGTTCTACTATCCAAAATGTACACACTGAACTCAAGAAAGCAGACAAAAATAATACTCCACTGACAACGGTGTACTATCCAAAATGTCTTTTTGAACACAAAAATCACAAAAAAATAAAACAAAATTCTCCCCTGACAAAGGTCTACTATTCAAAATGTATGCACTGAAGCCAAAAATCCACAGAAATAAAACAAACTTCATCCCTGACAAAGGTCTACTATCCAAACTCTCCTTATTGAACACAAGTATCAGGACCAATAAACTAAATTCTCCCCTGACAAATTTCTACCATCCAAAATGTACATATTGAACAAAAGAATATTGAGAAATTCAAAATGTAGCAAATGGAATTCTGGGAAATGTAGTTCCGATGCCATAGAGAATTGAACTCTGGGGAATGTAGTTTTGATGACAAAGAAAAAGGCACTGTGGGAAATGTAGTTCTGATGGTATAGAGAAAGGAACTGTGGGAAATGTAGTTGTGATGACTTTGAAAATGGAACTGTGGGAAATGTAGTCCTGAAGAGTTAGAAAAAGACACTGTGTGTAATGTTGTCCTGACATTTTAGAGAAAGGAACTGCGGGAAATGTAGTTCTGATGACATAGAGAGAGAACGGAACTATGGAAAATGTAAATTGTTGCTGGAGAGCTTCTCTCCAGCTCCCAAGTCCCGCCAGTCTCCAGCTACAAAGTCCTGCCAGTCCCAGAGCCCACTTACAAAATAAACACACAGACTCTTATATTATTTAAACTGCTTGGCCATTAGCTCAGGCCTATCATTGTCTAGCTCTTACTCTTATATTTAGCCCATTTCTATAATCTATACTTTGCCACGTGGCTCATGGCTTACTGGTACCTTACATCTTGCTTGTTTTGGTGGCGGCTCCAGGCAGTCTCCTGCTCCACCTTCCTGTTCCCTCAATTCTCCTCTCTGTTAGTCCCGCCTATACTTCCTCTCTGCTACTGGCCAATCAGTGCTTTATTTATTAACATATTTGTCATACAGAACATCCCACAGCAGTAAATCTGATGAAAGAGAGAATGGAACTGTGAGAAATGTAATTCTGATGACAAGGGAATGGAACTGTGGGAAATGTAGTTCTGATGACCTAGAGAAAGACATTTTGGGAAAGGTAGTCATGACAATGTAGTGAATGAAACTGTGAGAAATGTCATCGAGACAATGTACAGAATGGAACTGTGGGAAATGTAGTTATGATAACATATAGAATTGAACCGTCAAAAAATGTAGTTCTGATGATGTAAACAAAGGCACTCAGGGAAATGTAGTTCTGATGAGACACAGAAAGGTACTCTGGTAAATGCATTTCTGATGACAAAGTGAATTGAACTTTGGGAAATGAGGTTCCGCTGATATAGAGAGAGCACTGTGGGAAATGTAGATCTGATGAAACTCAGAAAGGCACTGCAGAAAATGTAGTCCTGAGAAGTTAGAGATTGGAAGTTAGGGAAATGAAGTTCTAATGTCATAGTGAATGGAACTGTGGGAAATGCAGTTCTGTTGAAATGGAGAAAGGCACAGAGAGAAATGTAGTTCTGAAGTCACAAAGAAAGTCACTGTGGAAAATGAAGTTCTGAGGATATAGAGAAAGAACTCTGGGAAACGTAGTTTGGATGACACAGAGGAAAGCAAGGTGGAAAATGGAGTTTTGATGAGGTAGAGAAAGGAACTTTGTGAAATGAAGGTCTGTTGACCCGGAGAAGGGCACTGTGGGAGTAGTAATCCTGAGAAGGCAGGGAATGGAACTATAGAAATGTAGTTCTCATTACATACTGAATGGAATTGTGGTAAATATAGTTTTGATGACATAGAGAATTGAACTGTGAGAAATATAGTCCTGGTGATGTAGAGAAATAAACAGGGGGAAATGTAGTCCTGAGGAGGTAGGGAATGGTACTTTGGGAAATGCAGTTCTGTTGTCATAGTGAATAGAACTGTGGGAAATGTAGTTCTGATGACATAGAGAATGGAACTGTGAGAAATGTAGTCCTGATGACAGAGAAATGAACTGTGGGAAATGTAGTCCTAACATTGTAAAGAATGGAACTGTGAGAAATGTAGTTCTGATGAAATAGAGAATGGAACTCTGGGAAATGTAGTTCTGAAGAAGAAAGAAAAAACTGTAGGGAAATGTAGTCCTCATGACATAGAGAAAAGCACGGTGGGAAATGTAGTTTTGATGACATAGTGAATGGAACTGTGAAAACTGTAGTTCTGATGACATACAGAAATGCACTGAGGAAAATGTAGATCTGAGAGGTTGGAGAAAGGCACTGTGGGAAAAGTAGTTCTGATGATGTAGAGAAAGTCACTGTGGATATGTAGATCTGATGACTCCCCGAAAAGCACTGAGGAAAGTGTAGTTTTGAGAAGTTAGAGATTGGAACTTTTGGAAACGTAGTTCTAAGACATAGTGAAGAGAACTGTTGAAAATCTAGTTCTGATGAAATGGAGAAAGGCACAGAGGGACATGTAGTTCTGATGACACAAAGAAAGACATTGTGGGAAATGAAGTTCTGATGATATAGAAAATGCACTGTGGGAAATGTAGTACTGATGACACAGAGAATGGAATTGTGAAAGATGTAGTCCTAAAGACACAGAGAAATGCACGGTGGGAAATGGAGTTTTGGTGAGATAGGGAAAGGAAGTTTGATAAATGTAGCTCTGATGACCCAGAAAAGGCTCTGTGGGAAATGTAGTCCTGTGAAGATAGAGAATAGAATTTTGGGAAATGTTCTGATGACATAGAGAATGGAATTGTGTGAAATGTAGCCTTGACAATGTAGAGAATGGGACTGTGGGAAATGTAGTTCTGATGAACCAGAGAAAGGCATTGTGGGAAATGTCTTGACCATGTAGAGAATGGAACTGTGGGAAATGTTGTCTGAGGTTGTAGAGAAAGGCACTGAGGGAAATGTCGTTCTGATAATGGAGAGAAAGACCATTTGGGAAATGTAGATATGATGACACAGAGAAAGGAACTGTGATAATTTATTTCTGATGACATAGAGAAAGTCACTGTAGGAAACGTAGTTCTGAAATGTTAGAGATTGGAACAGGGTGAAATGTAGTCCTAATGACAAAGAGAATGGAACTCTGGAAAATGTAATTCTGATGACCTAGAGAAAGACACTCTGGGAAATGTAGTTACAACAATATAGAGAATGGAACTGTTTCAAATGTAGCTCTGATGACATCGAGAATTGTAGATGTAACCAACCATCTTATAAATAAGAAACACAGAACCAATGCAAAGAAGAAAGCCAAGAGGTCAGAGCTAAGAGCTAAAACCTTACCCTTCCTCCTGCAGTGGTCCTACCTCTCCGAAGGAGCCTGTACTTCCTGTGTTAAAGTCTTTATATAGTCTCTGTTCTGCCTTCTCATTGGTTGTAAACCCAACCACAGGACTGCCTCATCATTGCCTGTCTGAATAGACCTCCAGGTGTTCTATGGTTGGTATTGAGATTAAAGGCATGTGTATCCAACGCTGGCTGTATCCCTGAACACACAGAGACTAACCTAGCTCTGTCTACCAAGTCCTGTGATCACAAGCGTATACCACCACTGCCATGTTTTCCTATGCCTTGCTAATAGCTCTGACCCCCAGGCAACTTTATTTATTATACAAACTCTGGGAACTCTGGGAAATGTAGTTCTCATGACATAGAGAAAGGAAATGTGCGAAATGTATTTCTGAAGGCTTGGAGAAAAGTATGGTGGAAAATGGAGTGTGGAAGAGATAGGGAAAGAAATTTTGTGAAATGTATCTGTGGTGACGCAGAGAAAGGCACCCTGGGAAATGAAGTCATGACAATGTAGAGATTGGAAATTTTGGAAATGTAGTTCTGATGACATAGAGAATGGAACTGTGGCAAATGTAGTGATGATGAAAGAGAGAAAAGAAATGTGGGAAATGTAGTTCTGGTTACACAGGGAAATGCACTGTGGGAAATGTACTCCTAAGAAGGTAGAGAATGGAAATTTGGGAAATGTAGTTTTGAAGACATGGTGAATGGAATTTTGGGAATTGTAATTCTGATATCTTAGACAAAGACACCCAGAGAAATACAATCCTGACATTGTAGAGAATGGAACTGTAGGAAATGTATGATCTGATGAAATAGAATCAAAGTTTGGAAAATGTAATTCTGATGACCTAGAGTAAAGGTTCTGTGGGAAATGTAGTTCTGATGACCTAGAGAATGGAACTGTGGGAAATATAGTCTTGACAATGTAGAGAATGGGACTGTGGGAAATGTAGTTCTCATGAACCAGAGAAAGGCACTGTGGGAAATGTAGTCCTGAGAAGTTACAGAATGGAAGTTTGGAAAATGTAGTTCTGATGACATAGTGAATGGAACTGTGTGAAAATGTATTTGAGATGGCATAGAGAATGGAACTGTGAGAAATGTAGTTCTGATGACCTAGGGAAAGACAACATGGTAAATGTAGTTATGACAATGTAGAGAATGGAACTCTGGGAAATGTAGTTCTCATGACATAGAGAATGGAACTGTGGGAAATATAGTTCTGGTGAAACAGAGAAAGGAACTGGGGGAAATGTAGTTCTGATGACATAGAGTATGGAACTGTGGGAAATGTAGTTCTGATAACATATAGAAAGGAACTGTGCAAAAATGTAGATCTGATGATGTAGAGAAAAGCACTGTGGGAAATGTAGTTCTGAGAAGTTAGAGAATTGAACTTTGGGAAATGTATTTTGATGACACAGTGAATGAAACTGTGGAAAATGTAGTTCTGATGACATGGAGAAAGGCACTGTGGGAAATGTAGGTCTGAAGACATGAAGAAAGGCACCTGGAAAATGAAGCTCTGATGACACTGAGAATGAACTGTGGTAGATGTAGTTCTGAAGACACAGAGAAACGCATGGTGGGAAAATGAGTTTTGATGAGGTAGGAAAAGGAACTTTGGGAAATGTAGCTGTGATTACCCAGAGAAAGGCACTGTGGGAAATGTTGTTCTGAGAAGTAAGAGTATGGAACTTTGCTATATGTAGTTCTGATGACAGAGAATATGGAACTGTGGGAAAAGTAGTCTTAACAATGTAGAGAATGGAACT
>CABHPQ010001930.1:0-44108 GCA_902168405.1 Peromyscus aztecus
CCTTGCCCTGCATGGCAGGAACTCTCACTGGGGCTGTGGCTGCAGGGCTGGGGCGTGGGACGGAATGGGACAGAGTTAGTGAGTGATCAAGGACCTGATCTGCAGAGTGCTGGGCACTTTGACTCCCAGCAACTGTCATGGGCCTCCCTAGGAGGTGGGTGAGCCAACTGGAGAGGCAGGGGATTCAGTGGGGGGCTTTCCCATTGCACCAAGCAGGCACTGTGCACCAAGCTCTACCCAGGGTCCAGTATGAGGTCTTTTACAGCCTAGCATTGTGAAACAAGATTGTTTGTTTGTCTGTCTGTTTATTTGTTTGAGACAGGGTCTCATTATATGGTCCAGGCTAGCCTAGAACTCTGTATATAGAGAACACTGGCTTCAGACTTACAGTGATCCATCTGCCTTTGCCTCCCAAGTAATGGGGTTAAAGATGTAAGCCACCATGTCCCGTGACAGGAGTGTTTTATAATGGTGTCGAAATTATGTTCAGAATCTCCTCCATGTTTTTCATGCTTGTTTCAAGACAGCCTTCAATAAAAATGCTTGTGAACAAAGGCAGATGAAATGAAGACTTCAGGGATAGCCATTTTATCAGGAATCAAATGTAGAGCAATGGTGTGATTAGGTTGCAAAATCTGAACAGAAGTTTCTAGAAGCCACTGCAGAAGGTTTTGAAAGGATACTGGAGGTGTGGCTCAGTGGTAGAGTATGTACCTAGCATGCTGTGAGCCATCCCAAAATTATTATCCCTTGCTGACCTCTTTTCTAGATACACAGAGTACACATGCATGAAAGTGTGCATGCACACAGCACCCACACCCACACCCCCCACACCTCCCCGCCCCCCACAGAGTTCTAAACACACTGGTATTGCCTTCTTCTGCCATCAGGATCAGGAGAACCATGCTTCAAAGGCTTGGGGAATCTATGAGGGAGGGTCTGGACCTTCATCTTTTCTTCCCACACTGACCCTATGAGACTTAAAGAATACGCTAGAGTATAAGAAAAAAATTTAATTTAAAAAAATAATAAAAATTAAAATAAAAAAAGAATATGCTAGTGATGACTCAGCTCCCCAGGAGTGAGGTGGGACTGTCCAGACAGAGCAGGGAGGCCTACCTCAGAGCTGGAATATCTGAACATGAGGACCAGCTTTTGGGATGCGGGGCTACTGGGATTCTGGCCTGGGAATAAGCAGCTGTGGGAATCCTTTGCCATCCAACAGCTGTGCATACTCACATCTGGTACGGCGCCCCTGTGGTCCAGGGTTCTCTGTGTTTGTGGACACTGACCTGGCATGAGCCTCAGCTGTCTTTCAGAAGGAGATGCTGAGTGGTCGGGGCCACCTCTCACTTCCTCCTTATCCCTTGCAGCAACTCCCTGACAGCTGCAAAGCCCCACGACTGGTTTCCCAGCTACACTTCACCAGCTGGCCTGACTTTGGGGTACCTTTCACCCCCATCGGAATGCTGAAGTTCCTGAAGAAAGTGAAGACGCTCAACCCCTCACATGCTGGGCCCATTGTGGTCCACTGCAGGTATGTCAGGGAGGGGCGGGACCTTTGCAGGCAGCACAGTGGGATGGGGTGGCTAGTGGAACAGTGTTGGGTGAGCAGAGCTAGGGCTGGTGGACATGAAGTAGCTTCCCAGCAGCTACCCCACTTGGTCACTGGAACACGTGCCCTGCCCCAGTGATGTCTGAATAGAACCCAATATATAAACCTCTTCAAAGCTGACAGGCTCAGGTTGGTGGCCGGCATGGGAGCTCTGGGCAGGTCCACTGCCTTGTCCTCTGTACTACCTGATACCCCAAGGATCACTCAGTTCCCATACCAGGTCACAACCACAGTGGTAAGAAGAAGACAGTGTTTGGGAGTAGGAGTAATAAACAATACACACACACCCACCCACACACACACACACACACACACACACACACACACACCCCTTCAGTGTCTCTGGTCTAGAGCTAAATTACTGGGGCTGCAGTGCCCTCTGGTGGCCTTGCACAGATTTGCTCCTTATTCTCCCAAGTTGTACCTTACTTAATTTTGCCCTAGGCTGTGTCCTTTGTCCCCAGGTTCAGGCATCTTCCCAGGCTTGTTATTTACTTCAGGGGAATGTGACTCACGAGGTGGCATCTTTCTCCTCCCTGAAGCGCGGGCGTGGGCCGGACAGGCACTTTCATTGTGATCGACGCCATGATGGACATGATACACTCAGAACAGAAGGTGGATGTCTTTGATTTTGTGTCTAGAATCCGCAATCAGCGCCCTCAGATGGTCCAGACGGATGTGAGTGGCACCTCTTCCTGCTCTGGCCTAGGCATCGTAGCGCACTCAGGTGCCTTTGCCCCACTCCAAAGGCCCATTAAAAAAAAATTTTTTTTACTGTGTTTTTGTTATTGTTTTGATTTTGTTTTTACAGTACCAGGAATTGCACCCCGGTCTGTCATGTGAATTCACTCTACCACTGAGCTGTATTCTCAGGCATTTTTTACTCCCTGAGACTTGATCTTACTGAGTTGCCCAGCCTGGCCTCAACCTGGCTCTGTAACCTGGGCAGCCCTTGTGATCTTCAGATCTCAGCTTCCTGAATAACTGGGATTTTAAAGCTGCACCCCCAGGCCCAGCTTATAGGCCTGGTTTTGACAGGCAGGTGGCCACAGGCTATGAGCATGCCCAGTGTCAGACATGATGTCCCTCCCACTCTGTCATTACCTCCCACAGAGTCTCAAAGACTGGTGACTCTGATCCTTAGTATGTTCACATGCCACAGGGGTGGTTCTAAGCGGCTGGCATGGCCCCTGGGGCCCCCCAGGGAGGGAGTGGCCATTACTGTCGTCTTATTTTACCCTAGACGACCAGTCTACATGATCATTAATGGGCTCCTGCCCTTTAACGTTCTCTTACCAGCGGAAGAAGGGAGCACTCCTTGGGCCCAGGGCAGACTTGAGCAGCACCCCCTGTCTCCCTGCAGGTACAGTACACGTTCATCTACCAAGCCTTACTGGAGTACTATCTCTATGGGGACACAGAGCTGGATGTGTCCTCCCTGGAGAGACACCTGCAGACGCTACACAGCACAGCCACCCATTTTGACAAGATCGGGCTGGAGGAAGAGTTCAGGGTGAGTGCTTCGAGGAGTCTTCCACACCCTAGGCGAGTTCAGGGTGAGTCCTTGCCCTGCGGCGGCAGGTGGCTGAGGAGCCAGGGAAAATGGCCCCTTGTGGTCAGAGAGTTAGGAGATGTGTGTCAGGCTGTGGGCTTCTGGGGAAGAATGACAGGGCAAGCTTCATGTAGGATCCCTTAGACCCCCAATGTCAAGGCTACTTCTGGAGATGGAGACAACCTTCTGAGCAGGTCCCCTGCCTCAGGTCTGTCATCCTTTGCTCTAACTACATTCCTTGGCTGCAGAAACTGACCAACGTGCGAATCATGAAGGAGAATATGAGGACTGGCAACCTGCCTGCCAACATGAAGAAGGCCCGTGTCATCCAGATCATTCCATGTAAGCCAGTGGGCATGTAGGCCTTGGGCCCTGAACCACCCGCCTTTGAACATCATGCTAGGGAGCAAGTGCCTCTGTGTCCAACGCAAGGAAGAAATGACCCTCCCGGGGGCACTCTGGGAACTCTCCACAGACCCGTGAGGGTCTCAGGTGGTGCCTAGAGTGTGGCTCAAAGGCAAGACACTTGAGCTTTATAGGGAGGGTCCACTAAGAAGCTTGCCTCAGATATGACCTGGTGCCTTATTAGTGCTCTCTAGAGCGTGGAGACGCCCCCCCCCCCCCTTACACAGGTGAGAGTCAATAGCATGGCCAAGAACACGCACTTGTCAAAGGACTACATCAGACCAAAAATGAATTCAGCTAAGTCCTTCAAGGAAAAAAAAAAAAAAAAACTTGCCTTGGGGACTGCATAACACTGACCTAGGGTAGAGTTAACTCTGGCCTGCCATTGAGGGTTAGGATGACTGAGGCAAAGACCCATAGTGGGCATGGAGGGACTCATATCTCCCCCACCCTCCTCCCCCACGAGGTGGGGAACGAAGAGAAATGTGGGCAAACACAACTAGAGCATGTCGGGAGCACTGGCTTGAGGAGAAGGCAGTTCACATCACACACAATGTTTCTTCGTGCCCTCCGTGGAGCAATGGCTCACCACCATTGAATGACTATAAACAGGCCCTCTCATCATGGCTGCCTCTTCTCCAGAAGCAGAGAGTTCCAAGAGGCTAGGCAATCCACCCCCATCCCCTGGCCTCCATCCATTGGTTCTCTGTGGCCTCAACATGTGCCCCGGCAGCCCCAGCTCCTATCTGGTTACCCTCCCTTTGTTCCTAGATGCAGTATTTTTAATGCTCCTGTTTGGGGACATATTTCACTGATTCATGAAAAATGAAAATGACAATTGGGTTGCTTTCAGAGCTTCCCTGAACCACTTTATGAACCTATTTGATAATGGAAACGTCCCTAAGAGTTGGCTTTATTAATAGTCTTGGTCTGTGCCTTAGTTTCCTTTCCTGTTGCTATGATGGAACGCCCTGACAAAAGCAACCTAAAGTAGAGTTTAGTCTGGCTCACAGTTCCAGGGTACAGCCCATGCTGGTGGGGAAGTCAAGGCAGAGGGAACTTGGAGCAGCTGCTCACATGACATCTGCAGTCAGGAAGCTGAGAGCAATGAGCACATGCTGCGGCTCATCCCACTTCCTCCATCTGACACAGTCTAGGAGTCCCTGGCCAGAGAATGACTCTGCCCACAATTAACATGGGTCTTCACATCAGTTACTGTAACCAAGGTAACCCCCACAATTGGCCCCGGGCCCATCTCCTCGCCAGCCTAGATCTTGCCAAGCTGACTATTAACCTTGACCATCATAGTCTATAAGGCAGGGCGGTATCCACGCTAACAAAGGGAATCCTGCTTTGCAGATGACTTCAATCGGGTAATCCTCTCCATGAAAAGAGGGCAAGAATACACAGACTATATCAACGCGTCCTTCATTGATGTATGTATTGCAGCCCCGTGTGTGTGTGTGTGTGTGTGTGTGTGTGTGTGTGTGTGTGTGTGTTGCAACGTGTGACTCCCTCCTGTAGGAACATGTGCTCTTGAGTGTGAACATTGCTCTACACACAGTAAGAGGCATCGGCACACTATTTTCTTGGCAGAATTACTTGTTTTTAAAATAATAAACCGTGAGCCAAGTGTGGCGGTACACACTTGTAATCTCAAGACTTGAGGATTAGAGTTAGGAATATCAGGAACTCAAAGCTAGCCTCAGCTACATAGGGATTTTGAGACCAGCTTGCACTACATGAGACCCTGCTTCGAAATTTCAAAATAAGGGAAAGATGCCTTATTAGATCAGAACACTTGCTGCTCTTGCAGAGGGCCTGGGTTTGGTTTGCCGTACCCACGCAGTGGCTCATAACCACTGGAACTCCAGTTTCAAGAGAGTTGAGGCTCTCTTTTGGTCTCCACAGGCACCAGGCATATACATGATACACATACATACATGTAGGCAAACACTCATGCACATAAAATTAAAAAGCAATAAATCTTTAAAAGATTTGGTACTCCAAAGCTATTGGCGGAATGAATACCCACGACAACTGAGCTTTGGAATTGGGGCTTAGTCTCACTGCTGACGAATTGGCTGTTTCCACGTGACCTTTGATGGATAGCTTCTCCACATTTGCATAGGTGTGACACCGCAGATGGATATGTGCAGAGCGTGTGTGGGCTCTTGAGTGATGTCTGTGAACCCACATAGACTGGGCGATTATTTATCCAGGGACACAGCTGGGGTCGCTCTCCATGCACAGTGGAGTTGGAAGAGAAGAGACAAGAAAGAGCCTTATGGCCAACAGCCTATTAGCTCTTCTGTCTGCACTTGAGGGGACAGATGGAGGTGTTGAGACTAGAGGCCCCTGCTCTAGATCCACACCAAGGCCCTCTGCACCACCATGATGGGAATCCAGCTGTGACACACAAAAGCCCATTAAGAGCAAGGCCACTGAATGCTGGTAACCTAGAGCCTCTGATAGCCCTTAGAGATAACCTCAGCTACTGAAGGCAAGATATCTACAGCACCCTGATAAAGTGGCAGTTCCTGCTCCATGGGTGTATCCGTGGGCTGGGGCATGCATCTGTGACAGCAAGCTTTCTGTTCAGGCCATGGAATGTTGGAGTTGTTAACATCAGCCTAGGGCTGTCCTGTGTGTCTGTGGAGGTGGTAGCTCTGGGGACAGGTAGCTCACCCCTAACCTCTGCTTCCCTCAAGGGCTACAGGCAGAAGGACTACTTCATGGCCACACAGGGGCCTCTGGCTCACACAGTTGAGGACTTCTGGAGGATGGTGTGGGAGTGGAAATCACACACGATCGTCATGCTGACCGAGGTGCAGGAGCGGGAGCAGGTGAGCAGGCCATCTGTGCACTGGATGTATGTGAGGGAGGTAGCTAATGATATGATGCCTCAGCAGTGTGGAGCCTGTGAACACATGGGTGAGGTCAAGCCAGGACTGAGGAGGGAGGGAGGGAGGGAGGCTGGGATGACTGAGATCTTACTTCATCTTTGCTTTTGATGGGTGGAAGGGTGGTTAGCCATAAACAGCCTTGGCCTTCCATATCCTTACACTTGCCTTGATGTGCCGCTACTTTTTTAAATGTCAAGGTCACAGCCTGTGAATGCAAAAGGCATTTACTTACTGTCTGCGAGACATAAAGGCAGACATTGATCTATGTCCCTGGTTGTTGTCCTAATGAAGTTAGATGACTTTGGCATTTCCATTTTCCTAGAGACCCACCTGTGGCCTGATAATGTCACGAACCCAGAAAAATGTGCTTTACTAGCGCCGAGCGCCTCTCTGAGTGTTATCCCAAGACATGGCCGTGACCCTGAATCTATGTTTTGATTTCTTTGCTTTAAAAAACAAAACTTGGGGCTGGAGAGATGGCTCATTGGTTAAGAGCATTGGCAGCTCTTCCAGAGGTCCAGAGTTCAATTCCCAGCAACCACGTAATGGTTCACAGCCATCTATAATGGGATCTGATGCCCTCTTCTGGCATGCGGTATATATGCAGATAGAGTACCATATACATAAAATAAATAAATCTTTTAAAAATTTAAAAGACAAACAAACAAACAAACACTTTGCTGAGCTATGCTTTCACTCAGAAAGAAATCCATCTTTTTAAGGAAACAGCCTGTTAGGGTTTAATGTGTTTATAGTGTTGGGCAAACATACCTTCTGTCAAACTCCAAATCACAGTCACCATCTCAAAAAGCAACACTGTTCCATTAACTGTTACCCCTATCCCTCCCTGCCCCAGCCCCAGACAACACTGGCCAGTTTCCTGACTCTACTGATTTGCTTTTCTGAAAGCTACTGTAAATGCAGTCACACAGAGGAGTGAGTCCTCATCAGCCATCATGGCATTAAAGCTCGTCCATTGCTAGCATAAATCTGGACTTCATTCTTTTCTAACTATTTAACATACGTGAACAACGTATCTCGATCATGCCTCCCCAAGCTCCCTTCCCTCTTCCCTCAGGTACCCCCAGCAAGTCCCCCTCTCCTCTCCTTTCCTTTTTCTTGTAACTCACCAAGTCCCAATTAATGCTGCCTATTGGAATGTGGACTGGTTTTGTCAGCTTGCTCGTGAGTGGGTCTTGAGCCCGGAACTATAGCTGCAGTGAGTTCAAGAAAGGAATTTCACACACCCCTCCCCATTTCTGGCCCTTAAATTCTTTCTACTCCAGCTTCCGTGATGTACCTTCCCTGAGCCTCGATGAGTCCAGGGTTGGGGCAGAGTTGATATAGATGTCCCGCGTAAGGCTGAGCCCTCAGTGCAGAGTTCTTCACTGACAATATTCCGTTTTGTGAATGGTGATGCAACTTGCATTTCCCTGTTCACCCGTTGATGGACATCTGTGCTGTTTCCACGTTGGGGCTGTTGGGATACTGCTGCTGTGGCGTTTGTGTTCAAGTTTTTGTGCAGGAATAGCTTTTGTGTTTCTCATCTACGCACTTAGGAGTGAAATCACTTCCTTATAATATAACTTCATATCGTAAACTTGGATCATTCGATATTTTCAAGATGTTTTAAGATTATGTGCTGGGGGTGGGGACGGGGAGGCACACACGTGAGTGCAGGTACACACGAAGACCCAGAAGAGGGAGTCAGACCCCCTAGAGCTGCAGTTATAGGCAATGGTGCATTGCCTGGTAGGGATGTTGAGAACCTTCTGGTCCTCTGAAAAAACCAGTACCTGCTCTTAGCCTCTGACCTCATCCCCATTTACATTCCCAATCTCAGTGTTCAGGGGCCCTGTTTGTCCACATTCTTGACAGCACTGGTGTTTTGTCCTCCTGATTAAAGCTATCCTGGTGGATAGAGCATTTGTTTTGTTAGGGGGGCATGAAATCAGCTGGATAAAGTAGCTACACCTGTAATCCCCGCACTGGGAAGTGGCAGAGGAGGCTTAGAGAATTTCTCTTATCCTCTGCTACAAGGTAAATTCAAAGACAGGCAACAACCCCCCCACCCAGGGGGCACTTTTAAATCATATGTATTCATGCCTAAAGAAACAGTTACTTTATTCTGCTTGTGCTGCAACTTTATATAAAGAATTCCATTGTGTGTAATCTTCTGAGACTTGATTTTTCTAAATAGAGTGGTGACTCTGCTGTTCTCCTATGCTTATGTCTGTGACTGGGACTCAGTCACTATTTCCTTATATTCTGCTACAAACACATCCTGCATCCACTTATTCAGCCCTTCTTACATCCTCGACAGTGGGCCCAGTTCCGTCCCGTTGCTTGATGAGCAGTGATGACATGCTTCTTGCTGCCAGTGGTTAGCAGGTGCCAGGTAGACAAAATGTCAGATTGCAGATTGTCCAAGAGTCAGAAGTCCTGGTTGCTGTCCAAAGTGGTTTTTAAAGTGGCTGTCAGAGATGAATGAGACATATTTATTGGCATGGCTAGTGTTCTGAGAGGAGTGCCCGAGTTCTCAGGCACCCTGGTCCTTGCTAAGTGAATGTTAATTTAGCTTTTCATGGCTTTCGTTGGCATTTCTCTCATTTCTACAAGGTGGAACATCACCTTACACATCTATGGATGTCTTCTTTCTTGTATAAAATGCATCCCTTGCTTTTTACCTCTGTTGTTATTTTTCTCACTGCTGTGATAAAGTACCTGTAAAGAGAAAAAAAAAAAGCTTAAGGAAAGATGGGTTTATTTTAGTTCATGAAATGAAAGAAAATCCATCATGGCAGCCAGAGCACAAGGCATCTGGTCACATTGCATCTGCAGTCAGGAAGCAGACAGATGGGCACATGTGATGCACTCACTTCCTCCTGTTCATTCATTCCGGACTCCAGCCCATGGAGTGATACCACCTACACAGTCAATGTGTGTTTTTCTCTGTCAGCTGAATCTCTCTGGAAACACCCTCACAAGAGGCTAGGTGTGTCTCCAAGGTGATTCTAAACCTCATCAAAGTGTCAATCAAGATTAACCATCAAAGTCCCTGTTTTTCTACTGGGCGGTTTGCCTTCCTACTGCTTTAAGAGTTCTTTACATATGGCGGATGCTCCTCCTGTGCTGGCTTCATGAGGCCAGCATCTTGCTGCAGTCAGAAGCCTCCCCTTTAGTCTTTGCGTGATGGTTGTTGATGAAGCAAAGTGAACTTCATTGGAAGCTGATATTTCTGTCTTTTGCCTCAGGGTTGGTTCGTCTTTTATGCCTTCTTATTTAGTGAGACACAAAAAGTGTTCTTCAAAGTAAGAGAGTATTCCAGGTCAAGTTGAAATATAGGGTAGTGTTGTTTGTTTACTGGCCTGATTCTAGGAGAAGCTCTGGTGTTCATGTCAACCTTGCACAGTGAGTCTGGGATTTCATCTTCCAGTTCCACTGTAGACAGACTTTCTTTGGGACCTCCAGCTCCCCAATAATGACACAGAGACTTATTATTAATTATGAAAGCCTGGCCTTAGTTTAGACTTTTCCCCAACTAGCTCTTAGAACTTCAATTAACCTGTTTCTATTAATCTACCTTCTGTCAGGTGGCTCAGTTACCTCTCCCCTGTACTGTATGTCCAACTTCTTCAGTGTCCCGCTAGTGTCTCTCACATGCCTAGATTTATCCTGAGTCCCTCTTTCTGCACGGAAGTCCCCACCCATTCTTTCCTGCCTAGCTATTGGCCATTCAGCTCTTTATTAAACCAGTCACAGTGAAACATCTCCACACAGTGTAAACAAATACTCCGCAACATTCCACCCATTGAATAAATCTTCCTTTCTCCCATGTATCAAAGTTCTGTATATCAGTGTCTTTCCAGACCTGTTCTCTGCTCAAGGTCAACAGACATTAATGGGATTCATATCCATGGTCACATATGATTTTCTGGTCATGTGAAATGGCCCGACATCAATACTGCACCATACATGCCAGCAACAAAACATTGTATTTTGTCCCCCTAGGATAAATGCTACCAGTATTGGCCAACGGAGGGCTCGGTGACTCATGGAGATATAACTATAGAAATAAAGAGCGACACGCTGTCTGAAGCCATCAGCGTACGAGACTTCCTGGTTACCTTTAAACAGGTATTATTGCTGTGATTCCCCCAAATTCTAGTGGACCTCAGGAAGCACCATCATACTGTATGTGCTCACTACTAGATCAGGGTGGGCCCTGTACCTGTCACCATCCACCTGTTCCTAAGTCCCAGGGAACCACGAGGGGCCAGTGGAGCATCTGGTGGTAGGTAGCCTATGAAATTCTGGCTTCCATGCCACCTGCCTCCTGGTGGAGGATGAGTCCGGTGGTAAAATTTACTGGGTCTTGCTATCTCCCACTGCTTCTCGGGAGGGTGACCTCAGCTGGGGATGGAGGAACAATGGGCCTGAAGGAAGAAGGTAGAGAGGCCTCTTGGGTCCCTTCCAGAACTTCTCGCTGTCCCTGTCCACACTGGACAATGAACCCTGACCGCACAGTCTGGGCTGTCTGGCTCAGTGAGAGGTAGACGAGTTCACAAGCTGGACTCAATTCTGAACAGAGACAATCAGTTCAGGAAAGCTATACCTGTGCAAATATTTCTTCCCTCGGGGCCAGCAGTGGACTGCCTGAGCCACTGGGCTTGCCTCCAGCCCTTGATGGGAACTCAGAGCTTAACTTCCCAAGAAATGTGAGTCTTATCTTTGAGTGAAGCACAAGCCCCTGAGAGGGCTGGGCAGAGCCTAGTGGGGTCTAGAAGGAAGCATAGTCATTGCTAGCCAGACCCCTGGACTACCTAGGTAGGGCTTTGAGACCCAGAAGGACCCGTGGGCAGGCAGGTAGATCCCTGGCAGGATGTGAAGCAACTACCACTGAGACTTCTTTCCCATCTGTAGCCCCTGGCCCGCCAGGAAGAGCAGATCCGCATGGTGAGACAATTCCATTTCCACGGCTGGCCTGAGGTTGGAATCCCGGCTGAGGGCAAGGGCATGATCGACCTCATTGCAGCCGTGCAGAAGCAGCAGCAGCAGACAGGCAACCACCCCATCACGGTGCACTGCAGGTGAGTTGCCCCTCCCCCACAGGTACCCTGTCCTGGTGGGACAGCAAAAGTGGCCCATGTGTTTCTAGAGACCCACTCTGCAGCTAGGCTGGGGGAGCTGGATAGCTGCTCTCAGGGGACTGTTTCCCTAGACCGTGGGTCACCTTCCCTTTTATACACGCACACCTAACTTCACAGTTGTGCACAAAACCACTTCATTACACATGCAGAATGCACATTCTAGGAGGAGTCAGCATGGGCACGGGGTACTGTGTCCCGTTGAGGTCACACAAACTTCCCAGGAAAAGCCCTCAGATGCCCTTCTGGACTTCAGCTGGCCTGTGTGCACTCTGACAGGCAGCTCTGGCTCAGGCTGCCCCACCATCATTGCCCACCCTCTCCCCTGGCTTGGAAAACATTCAGTGCAGCTGACTGAAAGCACAGGATGGAACACGAGGACCCCGTGAACAGCCCCACCCTGGTATCTGTGTGTGTATGATCATGAGGTACATAAATGTAACCCATGAAGGTCAGCAGTCCAGCCCAGGTGTCCTTCCTCAGGTGTGAATCACCTTCACTTGATTTTGTATCTGCGGACTGAGCGATGTTGGTTAGTCAGCCTGGGAGCCCTAGGGTGTGCCCAGCTTTTCTATGGAGTACCTGGAGACTGAGCTCAAGTCCTCATGCTTCACAGCAAGTACTTCTCTGGCTGAACCACTCTCCAGACCCCAGGCTTGGATCTCTAAAGTAAACATGTTCCACCACTCACATACCCATAGTCAGGCTCCAGGGACACATTCCTGACGGCCCTAGCGACAGCAACTAGCCAGGCCTATGGCAAGCAACATATGGAGAAAGAGTGAATGCATGACTGGTCCGTAGCTCCCTTGCAGGTCCTGCCAACACTATGCTACCTGCTGCAGTGATCTTTGCACACTTGCAAAGCCCTGGCAAGCAGCAGTTTAGGATGCTTTTATTTTGGGTGATTCTCAGTAGCTGCTGGAACTGTGGTTGTTTCATTTCCTGAACATTTGACTCATACTTTAGGACACTCTTTATTTCCACCCATTACCCTATCCCTGGTGTCCAAGGAGCCCCTGTTTAATGAGATGATGGACTCCCTGTGTGGATAACCTACCTAGTGTACTCCATGCCTGGCCAGCAAGTGGCGCTCACAGTTCAGGTTTTAGTCCCAGGAGCCTATGCAGAGCTCTCTGAGAATGAATGAACTAGAAATAAGTGTCTCTTTGCTCTGCGGTACTAGAGATAAATTCTGCAAGCCTGGGACAGCAGGTAGCAGCCATGGGGACCACAACAGTAGATCCTGAATGTCAGAGTAGGCCTACATTTGTGGAGATTCCAAGAGGTCCAAGGACAGCCATGCCCTGCCAGGGGGCACTAGAAAAGGCTGGCCTGGGGCCTCCTTTAGCCTCTACCAGACCTCTTCTGAGAGGCTTGTCTCATCAGGTCAAGCACCATCTTTAGGAGAGCCCACTATTCCTACCAGAGAATTCCCTGTCATGCCATCCCTAAAACGTCACCTTTAGGTGTCAATGTTCCAGAATCCAGGCCTTGGTACTTGCCAGGAACTCTTCTCCTTGTCACTAAAAGAGAAAGTTTGCATTTCTAATGCATCCCAGGCAATGTTGAGCTGACAGTCAGGGGCCATACTTTTTGTAAGCACCACTTAAAAGCCTCTGAGCGGTCCCCATCCATGTCAGGTGCTGTCTGACTACTATGCTTAGGGAAGTAAGCAGCTTAAGCAGGGTTCCATTTGCTGGATCTTGCTGTATTATGTATATAAGCGATCCTTTAAGCTGCAGTCAAGGGGCTTGGGAGATGGCTCAGCCAACACAGTGTTTTGCTGTATGAACATGAGTCTTTACCCACCTAAAAAGCCTTCTGAGGTGGTGCACATCTGTGACCTTCAGTGCTAGTGAGGCACAGACACAAGTCAAACCCGGTGGGCTGGTGACCAGCTAGCCCTGCCACGACAGTGAGCTTTAGGTTCAGTGAAAGAGCACGTCTAAAAAGAAGGTGGAAAGCTATAGGGTAAGACAACAAACATAGACCTCTGGCCTCTACATGCACGCACCCACACCCACGCCCACGTTTACATGCATATGAACACACACAGCATCAAACACAAAGATGCAGTCAGATGCGGGTGCCTTTCAGTGACTGGTACTTCAGTTCTGCCCTGGCACGCGGGGGTGGGGTGGGGTGGTAAGTGCTCAGGTCTCTTCCTCATGTGTACTCTCCCTTGCTTTGCCTTCACTATGCACGTTCCCTCCACAGTGCGGGAGCAGGGCGGACAGGCACGTTCATAGCACTCAGCAACATTTTGGAACGAGTGAAAGCCGAGGGACTCCTAGATGTCTTTCAAGCTGTGAAGAGCTTAAGACTTCAGAGACCACACATGGTGCAAACCCTGGTAAGAATCTGAACGATCTGATGTTCCAGAAGAGTCGGGAATTGTTTCATGTGCTTGATGTAGGTTTCATTAAAGGAGTGCCCACTGTATGGGAGGAGGAGGAGGGCTCATTTCCCAGAGTGCCTGACCCAACTGCAGCCTTTCACAGTAAAGCTTTTCCCCAGTCTTAGACTCAAGAGGAGGAGCTCATGTGCAAATTTATTTCCATTTAAAAACACTGTTACAGAGTTCAAAAGCAGCCCTGAAGTTCAAAGCCCTGATGCTTGTTATTTTCCATGTTCCACTGTTGCATTTAGTCTGTTTGCCATCTTACTCAACCTCAAGGCCCCTCTGAGGGTCTTGCCTGGGGGGGGGGGTCTCCTAGCATCCAATTGCTCTACATATTCTCTTTCATTACCCGACGCACACTTCCTGGTTAGAGGGAGAGAGTCTGCACTGAATTCCGAAGTGCTTCATGCTGAAGGAGCAAGTGCAGGTTTAAAGGCTGTTCTCCTTTGTCATTTCCCAGAGTCTCCTAATTAGGACTTCTCTCCCACCTGCTCGTTTCCCACACTGACCACTCTTGACAGGCACCCTGACCCATGTGCAAAGATAGGTGGGCTGTGGCGGTGATAATAGAAAGGCCCCACAAAAACCTAAGACATTTAGTCTTGCAAATTCTAATGAAATGTATATTAATATAAAGCCATGTGATTTTCATTTACTTAAGTTATAAGTTAGGCACTGTGAACTTGATTTTTCCTCCGCACAAATAGTTTTCATCCAGCTGTGGTGGCATATACTTACATTCTCAACACTTGGGAGGTAGAGGCAGGAAGATCAAGAGTTTAAGGTCATCCTTGGCTACAGTGTGAGTTCAGGCTAGGCCAAGCTACATAAAACTCTGTCTCAAAACAACAAACATGTATCAAACACACACACACACACACACACACACACACACATATGCACACATACACATATATACACTAACACACACACACACTTGTTTACTGGCTTTGGGGAAAGAACAAAGCACTTGTCTTGAAAGCAAAAGGACCTGAGTTTCATTCCCCAGAACCCACAATAAATTTAAAAAAAAAAAAAAAAGGGGCATGATAGAATATGCTTGTAATCCCACAGCTAGGAAGCAGAGGAAGGCTCCCTGGGGCTCACAGGCAACCAGCCTAACCTACTTGGCAGCTTCTAGGCCAGTGAGAGATCCTGTCTCAAAACCTGGGTGGACAGCACCTGAGGAAGGACACCTGAAGTTAACCTCTGGTCTCTGAGTGCAGGCAAACACATGTACCTGCACACACACAAATACACAAACAGATGTGCACACATATACACAAAATATTTTCCAATGTCAATATGAAAAGTAGAGACGTTTGCCTAAGACCTTCCTGTGCTTCTGAAAATACACTAGAATGAAACTGAAAATTGATGTTTCCCATAGGAAAACAGCTTGGTCTAGAACATGTCTTGTGCCTAGAAGCTACATTACATAACAGAAGCTGATGTGTGGGAGGGAACCACAGACTTTGGTGCATCAACAGACTGACTGACATCTTCTGATTGAATGTATCAAGCATGTGTGAAGCAGCTTACTAACACACTCTTGTTCTCTTTGCAGGAGCAATATGAATTCTGCTACAAAGTGGTACAAGACTTTATCGATATATTTTCTGATTATGCTAATTTCAAATGAAGATTCCTGCCTTAAAATAGTTTTTAATTTAATGGTCAGTATATTTTGTAAAAAAAAAAAATGTTAATTTATTTCCTAGTGGACATTAATATCCTTCCTAATTCCTTTGTATATATTTTGTTATGTTCTAAAGGCTACCTGCTGTAAGGTTATTAAATCTTAAATGCCCTTTTTAAAAGTTGGAATAATGTGTTAAGGTCAAATACTATCCGGGAAGATATATATTTCTGCTAATATCAGTCAGTATCTTAATTCTGTTAGAGTCACATCATGTGATGTCACATGTCATGCATCTGTAAATGTAGCTCTTAATATGTCAACTGTGTCTGTGAAAGACGCTAACCATGAAGCCCCTTGTGGAGAAAACAGTTGAGGACTCAGAATCAGGACACATTTACTCTTCCTACCAGCTGTCATGCCCAGCCAGGGCATCAGGGGGCGGCAAACAGTACACATGGGGGCTTCGGTCAAGTCCTGGGTCTCAGCCCTGTGGTTCATCTTTACATTTGAAAGATCAGAGAAGGAGCCAGGCATGGCAGTGCATACCTGTGTTTCTAGCACTTGAGGGGCTGAAGCATGAGGGCTGCCTCCAGGTCCAGTCCAGCGTGGGCTACAATAAGACTGTCTCAAAAAATACGTTAAAAAAAATCAGAGATCTTGCAACCTGAATCTAGGTCTCAGACCCACAAGGGTAGATGGTGACTTTCCAGGGAATTTTTAAAGGCATTTATTTGTGAAAGGCTGTGCCCCTGCCACTGTAGACTTGATGAAAAGAGGTGCTGGTCCCAGGTCATCTGTTCTCACAGGCCTCCCGTATCCCCCACTAGCCATCAGAGCTGTTCCTGGGGAACCACTTACTGTCCATCTGCCTGTGTGCCTGCTTCAGAATCCAGCCAACTCAGCTCCCATGGTCCTCCCACTGGCCCAGCTGCCTGTACTGATCTTAATTGAGACTACAGGCTCAATGCAAAACTACTTCCTTCCCTTCCTCATTGAAATGAAGCGTCTGACACACACACACACACACACACACACACACACACACACACACACACGCACGCACACGCACACACGCGCGTTTGTAGAAACAGTAGGATGACCACAAGCTATTGCACTGTAAACCTTGACAGGCATTTTGGTATATCAGATTTTCTCTGTAAAAAGTTAAGATGGTTTGTAAGCAAAGAAATCTTAAAATCTAGATTTGTACAGTTTTTTAAACATCCCACTCCTTGGCGTTTAATTTAAAAGAAAAAATGAGAGTGAGAAACAGCCTGATTTGAAGTCTAACTTAGCTTTGAGTGCAAATGCTGCTGAAGCCTCTGAACCCAGGTGGCGGTGACTGTCACACTGCCAGAGAGGAGTACGTTAGGGGGAGGATGGCGTGGGGAGAGGGTGAATGTAGAAACACTGACTTCAATATGATCTTCCTATGGCATTTAGGTACCTAGTAAATGAGCACAATGTAAAAAAAAAAAGACATCTGGTCTAGTTCACCGAAGGCTTTGAACATACAGTTTGGGTATTTTTAAAAGAGATATGAAAATATGAAGGCCTTATTTGCCATCTCCATGGAGGACTGATCATGTCCGCCTATTGCACTGTGTGTCCTTGTTTGTTTATAGTGTGTATGGGGACAACCCCAGGGTCGGTCACTGCCTCCTACAGGTGAACAAGTCACCAAGCTTCTCTCACATCCTACAGCCCTGAGTTCCATCCAGAGGCACAAGCTGGTGCCCAGGATGCAGGGTGAAAAAAGACAGTGGCTTGTCATCACCACCGACTGCGCCCAGGGCTGGCTCTCTGCGCTGAGTGGGACCTCCCCTTCTCTAAGCAGGAGTGGAGCACAGGCAGAAGACGCAAGAACGAGGAGCTTTCCTTGGCCAGTGGTTTCATTTGTCTCCATGTTAAACCTCAAGCCCAATACCTTTCTTTGACTGAAGCAGGACAAAGGGAAGCTTCTACTCTGTACCCTAAGCCCACCGGAATGAAGGTGACCTCACACTGGCCCCACACCAAAGTTCAGCCACGCTCCTTGGCACTCCAACTTAGTTGCTCAGAATCCCAGGCATCTCTTGTATCAAGAAATGCCTTTAGGGTACACCTTTTCAGGATGTCTAGAAAAATATTCTATTTGTGCATTTTTCCTCACCTCGGGGCTGCCCCAGGTTCCCCTGCAGGAGCTCCACTTGTTTCTAAACAGTGGGCTCATTTGGGGCAGCACTTGTCTTTCTTTGGAAGGGCCAATCCCTCCAGTTTTTTGGCTTAATGCCATAGCCAAATTCAGCTTCCCTAAGACACAGAGGGTCAGTATACAAGGGGCATCCTAAGTGGAGTCTCAGCATTTTCTCTGTGTACCTGGCATGTCCTTTCTTCAGTCAAAGGTCCAGTATACGCCAGTGAACAGCCTGGCACCGACAATGACCTTCTCATTTCTCTGTTGCATGCAGTTGTGTTCAAATGCCAAATAGCAATCAGAGCTGAGTGTTCTGATCAGGTGCGTTCCTTGGTCACTGTGTGACTTGCTTTACTCTCTCCATGTGCCAGATGAATGAGGAATGCACACCTGTGTTTTCCAAGGTATTTTTTATGTGTTTTTAAACTTTTTAAAATGAGCCTGATACCTGTGTTTCAAGCATTTGGAGATATGGCCATGTTGTTGGGTTTTTTCATGTATATTTACTGATATATTTTTGTTTGTAACCAAGCCATGTTTAATTTATGTGCAATCTTTGTATGTATGCGTCATGGTTCCAACTCTCACATTTTCTTTGATTACATTTACCATTTGATCTTGCTCTGATTATAACGCCAGTGAATGTCACTGAATTCTTGGGACATGCGAACTGCAAGATCGAGAACATCCTGATGCAAGAATAAACCTCTGACCGCCAAACTATAGCTGTGCTGCTTTCTTCACATTTCTGAACTTTGTTCTCCTGCCTGAAGTTCAAGTCCTTTTGGACAAGGCATGCCTTGAGGGCTGGGAGTGTAGCTCCATGGTCAAGTCCATACTTAGCATGTGTGAAGCCCCAGGTTAGAACCCCAGCACCAAAGACATACATTCGGCATACAAATGTCTGTGTGTGTGTGTGTGTGTGTGTGTGTGTGTGTGTGTGTGTGTGTATGCAGGTACATGGGTACATAGGTACATGTGTTTTAACACAGTAACAGAAAAGTAACTAATACAGCAACTGGTACCCGGAACACATACTTTGGCTGTGACAGACCTGACTGTTAATTAGGGGAGGATTGTGGATGTATTTGGCATTTGGGGCTGGAGAAACCATTGAGTGCTCAGAGCTTAGGGAGCTGTTCTGTGGGCACTTGGATGATAATGCTGAGAGGTGTGGACAATGGAGGCCAGGTTTGCCAAGTTTCAGAGGGAAGCAAAGACTGTCAGGGCTATTTGGATATTCTGAATTAAGATTATGTGGGTTCTGGTCAGCTGGGACTGAAGAATAAGCTATGATTGACAACAGTCCAGCACCACCAAATGAAACCTTTGCTGGGACAATTGATGCTGGCTGACTGGGGCTGAGAAATTAGGTGTGATTAAGAGATCAGAATCATTGACCTGGAATCTTCTAGTATTCCTGGCCTAAAGTTTCCCTGTTTGGGACACTGTGTGGAACCTAGCGCTGAGACTTCAGTATTCCAGGGGGAAACCCCCAAGACACAGCTTGGAGGTATAGGTCCTCTGAAAATGATCTTAATTAGCTTGACTCCAAGCACTTGCCAACAGCTAAAGGAGCTACAAGTAGTATTCTATTCAGTTAATCCTCCAGACTGACCTGAGCTGGAACGCTGAGAACATCATTCTATAGACCAGAAAACTGCCTGTTAGAGCGAGAAAGACTTGCCCTAAGCCACATTGCAATGAGCAGGCAAGCCGGATTACACACTATTAAACTAAATCGGTTTTAGTCAAGGGGCTGAAAATTGCATTTGGGAGGCTGATTCTCACCAGGTGCCTGGCTTCTGCTGCCAACCAAAGACCTGCCCCAACCTTGGAAAGTGGCTGGAGTGCAGAGGCCTGGAAATTTTTCTGGAGCTAAGCTCAGCATTCCAAGGAATACTGATGAAGTACAGGTGTGAGCCAAGTTCCAGGCAGGGAAAACAGTACTTGGTTGGGAGAGGGGCAGGAGCAAGTGGCAGCAAAACAGAGTCACACAGGCTCTAAAAGGCCAAAAAATGGTGTCCCTTGGGAATCTCCCATCATGGTTTCTGCTGGGAAACTGACATTGCTAGAGACTTAGAGACTGTAGCTAAACACTTGGGGAAGGGGAGGATATTTGTTTTCAACTACACAATTAACCATGAAAACTGGTATTTCTCAGAGGCACCCACCAAGGTAAATGGAGGATGTGTTCCATTCGGGCTAGGATGGCTGGCTAGCAAGCCCAAGGGATTCACCTGACACCTCATCCTGATGATGGGGCTACTGACCTATGTCACCATGCCCAGCTCTTATGTAGGTCCTGCTAATCTGCTCTTGTCTTCTTGCCTGCACAGCCAGTGCTTTACTAAGACATCCCCCAAGTCCTGAATGAGCTTCTCTAATCCAGCACCTGTAGCCCTAAGGACAACCTTTTAAGCTCTTGAAATACCAGTTACCTCAATGAGAAAATGTGCTGACACAGCTGAGGCAGGATTTTTGACAACTGAGCAAGTTTTTCATTCATCACCATGTTCTGGTTCAACCAGCATGCAGTTGACTGAAATTTCCCACATACATATAACATTTCTAATTATACATCAGGACAAGTCATAGTCAATGTTCCTGTTATTTAAAAAATTTTAACTTGGGGTTGGAGAGATGGCTCCGTGGTTAAGACCACTGGCTGTTCTTCCAGTGGTCCTGAGTTCAATTCCCAGCAACCACATGGTGGCTCACAACCATCTATAGTGGGATCTGATGCCCTCTTCTGGCATAAAGGCATGCATGCAGGTAGAGCACTCATATACATAAAATAAATGAATTAAAAAGAGATTTTGACTTTAAGATTCAAGTCAATTAAGAGCACTTTCATGCCTCACACCATCTAACAAGATAAAATGGGCTCTCTCTTTCTTCCCATGCCTTCCGCTCTGCACAATCCCCTTTGCCAGCTCAACTGTCATCTGTCCTGTGAAATCTCAAATGTCTGCTTAGGAATAACCTGTTGCCATTCCTTATGATTACAGAAATTCCGTGGCAGATAAAAATGGCAGAAGTAACTCCCAGACTCACCCAAATTATGAAATCCCTGCTTTCACTCAGTATCTTACAACTGTACATTCATGGCAGCATGAGGCTTTCACCCACAGCCACTTTGGCATTTGGTATGAGTATCTCCTAAGTCTCACTTTAATCCTAGATTCCATTTCAGACCGTAGTCGTAACTTGTATATCTCCACTATGCGTATTATATCCAACTTTTGTACTTTCCACCCTGTCCCCTAGTCCCCTTTCTGTGCTTTCTAGCAGTAGCACATCATCATTCCAGGTATCTGCCCAGTGCTGTCCATTGGGCCTCCTTTGCCAAATGGGGTGATGATGGCAGGCTGGACAGAGAGGCCCTGGTCAGCCAATGCTCTAACCTGCTCACTTCTTTATCCTCTGTCTGACATGCAAGAAGTCAGAAAAAGCACACGATAAAAACAGAAGCTAGGGTGGGAGATAGAGTGACATACTATCCAACAGCAACAGTTCCATAGGCAAGGCAGTCAACTTGTTCAGTACAGATGCCTAACGAAAAGAACAAGTAGGCTGGAAAGATGGCTCAGCAGTTAAGAGCACTGATTGTTCTTCCAGAGGACTCGGGTTCAAATCCCAGCACCCACACAGCAGCTAATAACTGTCTCTAACTCCAAGATCTGACACCCTTACACAGACATACATTCAGGTAAAATACTAATGCAAATGAAAATAAAGGTAAATAAATAAAAGATTTAAAAAAAAGAAAAGCACATGCACCAAGAACTCTCTAACAGAACAACCTATGCCCCTGAAGGTGGGCTCACCAGACATTCATGTTGTCACAGCTATTTCTATTAAAGGTCAAAGACCCAAAGAATCAGGTCAACTCGTACAAACGACCAATGATCAGTCTACAAACCAAATGCTCTGTTGTACAGTTATCCCGTGTAAACTCCTCTGATCTAACTACACAACTAATGTCTACTGAGAATCAGGTCAGTGGAGGGACACAGGATTGTCCCTTCTGCCTTTGCCATTGACAGAGGACACAAGCAGATGATAAGATGCTGTAGTAGTAGCACAGAGAGACCACAGGAGGCAGTATACTTCAGAACTTTATTGTACAGGACAGAGGGCCACACTTCTGCCTGCCCACCCCCAAACTTTTAAATTGTTATTGCTCTGAGACCACTAGTGACCCCCCTCATGATCTCCATTGGAGTTTGAAGAGAGTATAACCACAAAAGCTCAAAGCTTCCTTCCTTAAAGATGGGCAGTATTATTTACAGTTTACCTTTACACTGGAGATAAAAACCACACTGGAAATTATCACTAAGCTAAATTTACGTTTCCTTCTTAAATGTCTTCCCTACATATTTTTACTATTCTGGTGACTTCTTGTTCTTAATTTCTTGGTGTACACAATGTCTTCATCCTGTTTGGGAAGAAAAACACAACTCCTAAATAATATGAAAGAACAATTTTTGTGCGCAGCTCAACTCTACAGACCCCCAGTCCTTACTAGGTGTCATTCAGGTCTTCCAGTCTAAAAATTAACTTTGAGGGGCTGGAGAGATGGCTAAGTGGCTACAGGCACGTTCTGCTCTTGCAGAGGATATGAGTTCAATTCCCAGCAACCATCCAGGGGATCAGATGCACTCTTTTGACTGACCACTGCAGGTAGACACATGTACATATACATACAGGCAAAACACTCACCACACATTAAGAAAAACAAAACAAAAAACTACAAGTGTTTTTAAAAAATAAATAAAAATTAACTTTAAAGAGGCTGAAGATGTCATCTATAACCATGATAAGCAGCATCATGAGCATCAGAAAGTGACATTAGATGAATGTATAGCTCTTCTAGAACGAAACCTTCAGTAAGGTGAATTCACTACTCAAAGTGGAATTACTAAAGCACACAAGAAAGTAGGTGGTTTGGATGATGGCTTCTCCCACTAGCACAGCTGGGAGCTGCTAGCATGTTCTGATTTGCCTTTGCAGCCTGGGCATAAAATATTAGAACATCCCTGGTTTTGTAGAGTGTAAAACAAAAGGCCTCACCTTCTTTGGAACTTCTGTGTCTTTCTTGGCGCCCCGAGTTACTCTTGGCTTAGGTTCAATGTCCGAAGTGGCTCCAGTTTTTCTGGATCTCAAACATCTGACATCTGAATCTCCATAGACTTTCTTTTTCTGAGTCTTTATCAAGATCTCTGCCTCCATCTCACTTGGTTTCTCATCTGCTGCATGAGGCTGGGGAAGCTCCCTCTGACCTCTAGACCTCAAGCATGTTCTTTTCCCACTGACTTTGTCCCTAGCAGTAGACTTCTTGGCTCCATCATCTGTGCTCTGCAGCTCTGTCTCCTGGGAGGTCTCCATGGTCTTCTCATTTTTCTTGATCCCAACCGTCTCTGCAGATGTACTAACCTCAAGTCTTGGCTGTTTTCCATTGGTTTTCTTTCGGTTTCTGGAGGGCAGAGCCGTTTTCTAAGGAAATGAGAAGATAACCACAAAATTAGTTAAATCTCAAGATCCATTAGGAAAAAAAAAAAGTAAAACTTAAAAAAGGACCACAAATTTTATAATGATTGATTTACTAAGAGTCATCTAAGATAGTCAAGACAATGCCTCGGCTACTTTGTTCCTATGGAAAACCAATCATCACTGATAAATTATAAATTCAGGATGTCAATCATATCCAAATACTCCAGTTTATACTACTGAAGAATGTCCACTGTACAGGCAGTAAATGAGTCCCTGGTCCTTTAAAGATCACCAAAGAACAAGGGCCTGCAATCTTTGAGGGGTGCCATGGTGACCTCCCTGTTCCATTCCTTCTCAAGGATATATGAACCTTAGCACCTGTGTTCTTATTAGAATACTGTTACATACACAAAACTACACTACCCATCTGTTCTCTGATTAATTCTTCAAACCAAAGATACATGCAATTCATTCACTCCCTGGGAACTACTACAGCCACTTTTCATTAGCTCTCTTCCAGACAGGAAACTTTAAGGGGTTAGTCTATTCCTTATGCAAATCCATAAAGGACTACAGACCAGAGCTATTAATGGTGGCAAACAGAAATCGTAAGGAAATGAATATTTATCTTGAGTAAACCTTGCAATGCAAAAATAACTGCAGTAAAATGGGTCCGACCCTCTCTGACAAGCACCCACCATGTCCATCCCCATCACCTGATCTGGAGGGGCTTCCTTTTCTTCTGTTTTCATGATGTTGTTAATCTCCTCTTCCACTGGTTCAAGTTTGCTTGACATGATTCTCAGGTGTTTCATCTTCACGGGCTCAGGTGACACTTGCCTTTTGCTGGGAGCAGTCCTCTGTGTCTTAGGTACAGGTTTCTCATCTGTTGCTTCCTGCTTTGGAGTCACAGAGTGCAACCCCCTGGTTCTTGAAACACTTCCATCTCTTGCAGACTTTCTCTTGGGGGGCAGGAGAGTGTTGCTTTTGCTTTGTGATTCTGCAGGGTCTCTGGTATCCACCGACATTTTCATGGTTTCCACAGTGTCCTCTTTAGAGGCCCTTAGCACTCTCCTGCATGTTCTCAGAGGTTTTATGGAGTCTGGCATTTGCTGTAGAGTGCTCTTACTGATGTCAGGTCTTAGTTCCTCAGTGCGCTCTGATATTTGAGTTATTTCTTTGGAGTCACCCACGACTTCAAGAGGTTGGACCCCACCCTTAGGTGCCCTTAGCTGCCTCCTGCTGCCAATTACATTGGCAACTGTTTCTAATTTCTGCTTTACAGGCTCCTTTGAAGCTTGGGTGTCTTTGTCATCAATTTCACGGACCTTGCAGGATCGCGTAGTTTGCCTTGATGTTGGCACTGTCTTCCTCACTACTGAAGGCTCTTCATCCACCTCTACTTTCCTGCGTCTTGTCCTGGGACGTCTTGGTGAGGTCTGGAGGCTGTCTACTTGCTCTGGTTGTAGAGCAGTAGAGGGCATCTGTGGGAGTCTTTTATCACTTGCTGATTCCTCAGTGGGACCTGGGATTTGGACTGGTGTTTTAGGACCAGCCAGTTCTAGGGGTTGTGCCTTTTCCCTGGGTACCCTCCGTGGCCTCTTGCTGACAGGCATACTTGCTGCTGGGTCAGTCTTCCGCTTTGTAGACTCCTTAAGCTCTTCAACATTTCCACTATCACTCATGGGCTCTTTGAGTGTGCTTCTGGTTTCCCTGCCTGGTGGCTTTCTCTGTGCTATGGGCTCTTCTGTCACACCTACTTTGCACAGTTGTATTCTGAGCTGCCTCTTTGAGGCTGCTGAGGTTTCCTTTTCTTCTGGTTGTGGAGATTCACAAGACATTCTTGTAGCTGCTTCCTCTTGGATGCTGGGCAGCTCCTCTAAGGGTTGGGTCTTCTCCTTACGTGTCCTTGGTTGGCTTCTCTTGACAGTTAAGCTTCCAGCTGGGTCTTGTTTCTGTATTGAATATTCCTTAAACTCTTTGTCACCTATTCTGTCACCCACAGGCTCTTTGTGTGTGTTTCTGGTTCCCCGTAACACTCTTGTAGTTTTTCTTTGTGCTACAGGCTCTTTGGTCACACCCGCTCTCCTGAGTCTTCTTCCTGGCTGTGTCTTTGAAGTTGTGTCCATAGGCTCTGGAGATTTGCTGGGCATCTTTGTGGCTTTGTCAACAGTCACTGAGTCCACTGCTGAGCTTGGAGGCTGGTAGACCTCTTGGAAGCTAGGCAGATCCTCTAGGGCCTGTGCCTTTTCTGCTTGTGCAACTCGTTGCCTCTTGCTGCTGGGCACACTGACTGCTGTGTCCAATTTCCGCTTTACAGATTGCTTTCTTGTTCTAATGCCTTTATCTTCACCTTCTGCTACTCTAGATATGTCCATGATTTCCCCTGACATTTGTGGAAGCATTCTGTCTCCTGATTGTTCACTTTTCACATGAGCTTTTATCAGTCTAGTTCTGGGCTGTCTCTGTGAGGTTACTGAAGTGTCTACTGGCTCTGGTGATGGTGACCTGTGGGGCATTTTTGTGAGCTTATCACCTGCCACTGAATCCTTATCATGTCCTGGTGTTTGGAAGAGCTCCTGGAGACCAAATAGGTCTTCTGGGGATTGGGACCTTTTCTTACATGCCCCTCGCTGCCTCTTGCTGCAAGTTACACTTACTGCTGGGTCCAATGTCTGAGCCACAGAGTCCTTCAAATCTATGGTTCCTCTGCCATCATGTTCTGAAAGTCTGGGTTCATGCATGACTTTCTGTGATGAACATCTTGGCTTATTCTGTGGAGAAAGCTTTTCTCTCACATTCATCTTAGCAAGACCTGTCTTGGACAGTCTCTTTGTGCTTGCTGGGGTTCTGACCGGTTCTGGTTGTGGACATTCCAAAGTTACCTTTGTAGTTTCCCCAACAGTCACTGGGTCACTGGCACCAACTGGAGTTTGGAAGAGTTCTTGGAAGCCATCCAGGTCTTCTAGGGGTTGAGCCCTGATCTTGGGTGTCCGTGACCTTCTCTTACTCCCTGAATTCTCTGTGAAATCCAGTTTCTGCTTTGGAGTTTCCATAGGGGCTATGGTGTAGCTCTCTTCCAGCACTGGTGCTGTGGGGGTGTGTGCAGCTCTGCCTGGAGACTTTGTTCGTTTCCCAAGTGTGGAAGACTCTTCTCTCACATCCACCTTATCAAGTCCTATCTTGGACAATCTCTTTGTACTTGCTGAGGTTCTGATATGTTCTGGTTCTGAAGACTCCAAAGACATTTTTATAGTTTCACAAACAGTCATTGAGTCTTTGTGACTAGCTGGTGTTTGGAAGAGCTCCTGGAGACCAAATAAGTCTTCTGGGGACTGAGACCTTTCCTTATGTACCCCTCGCCGCTTCTTGCTGCCAGTTACACTTACGGATGGGCCCAGTGTCTGAGTTCTGGATTCCTTCAGATCCTTGTTCCCTCTGCCATCATCTTCTGGAAGTCTGGGTACGTGTACAATCTCCCCTGTAGCTCGTCCCAGCACATTCAGTGAGATCTCTTCTCTCACACCTGCTTTCCCAAGACTTGTCTTGGCTAGTCTCTTTGAGGTTTGTGGGGTTCTAACAAGTCCTGGTTGTGGAGATTTCAAGGGTACACTTGTTCTTTTGTTATTAATTAATGGATCAGTGCTGTGGCCTGGTGTTTGGAAGAGTTCTTGGAAGCCACTAAGGTCTTCCAGGGGTAGGGCTTTTTCCTTAGTTGCTCTTGGCGGTCTTGTAAGCCCAGTTACATTTGCTGCAGTCTCTAGTCTATCCTTTGGAGTCTTCTTCATAACTGCTTGTATCCCAGTATCCTGCTGCACTGGTGCTGTGGGGGCTTTGCCTGGTGACTGCTTCCAGAGTGCTGAAAGTTCTGTCACATCCATTTTCCTGAGACTTATCTTGGCCACACTCTTCCTACTAGTTTGGCTTCGAACTGGTCCTGAATGTGGAGATTTGCTGGGCATTTTTAAGGTTTCACCAACAGGGAGTGAGTCTTTAGTATGGCCTGGTGTTTGGAAGAGCTGTTGGAAGCCACTGAGGTCTTCCAGGCATGGTGTCTTATCCTTAGATGCACGTCGCAGCCTCTTGCTGCTAGGTACACTAGCTGCTGGATCCAGTTTCCGCTTTGCAGATTGCTTCAATGTTCTAATGATAGTGTTATCATCGGGCACCTGGAGTGTGTCTATGGCTTTTTCTATTTGCAGGTGTTTCTCTGACTCTGAAAGTTCTTCTTTCACTTCCATTTTACCGATACTTGCCCTGGACTGTCTCTTTAAGCTTTTTAGGATTATGACAGGTTCTGTTTGTGGAGAATTAAAGGACATTTTTTTGGTTTTCCCAACAACCAACGGGCCATTGCCATGGTCTGGTGTTTGGAAGAGCTCCTGGCAATCAGTTGGATCTTCTAGAGACTGGCCCTCTTCCTTAGGTGTTCTAAGCTGTTTCTTAGGCCCAGTTAAATTTCCTACCGGCTCCAGTTTCTGATTTGAAGTTTCCCTCATTGCTTTTATCCCTTTTTCCTGCTGCACTGGTGCTGTGGGTGTGCGTGAGGCTCTGCCTGGTGACTTTGTTCGTTTCCCAAGTGTGGAAGGCTGTTCTCTCACATCCACCTTATCAAGACCTGTCTTGGACAGTCTCCTTTTGCTTGCTGGGGTTCTGACTGGTTCTGGTTGTGGACATTCCAAAGACACCTTTGTAGTTTCCCCAATAGTCACTGGGTCACTGGCACCAACTGGAGTTTGGAAGAGTTCTTGGAAGCCATCTAGGTCTTCTAGGGGTTGAGCCCTGATCTTGGGTGTCCGTGACCTTCTCTTACTCCCTGAATTCTCTGTAAAATCCAGTTTCTGCTTTGGAGTTTCCATAGGGGCTGTGGTGTCGCTCTCTTCCAGCACTGGTGCTGTGGGGGTGCCTGTGGCTCTGCCTGGAGACTTTGTTCGTTTCCCAAGTGTGGAAGGCTCTTCTCTCACATCCATCTTATCAAGACCTGTCTTGGACAGTCTCCTTTTGCTTGCTGGGTTTCTGACCAGTTCTGGAAATGGAGATTTGTTGGGCATTTTTGTGATTTTGTCACCAGGGACTGGTGATAGAAAGAGTTCCTGGAAACCAGCCAGGTCTTCCAGGGTCTGAGTCTTTTCCTTAGCTTTCCCAACTGCCCTCTTGGTACTAGTTACAGTTACATCCAGCATTTGATTTTCAGGTTCCTTCAAAGCTTTGATGCTCCCATGCTCAAGTTCTGGAACTTTGGAAGTATGCGTGGTTCCTCCTGACATGTGTACAAACATCTTTAGTGCAGACTGTTCTTCTTTCATGTCTACTTTCTTCCCAGATGTGCTGGGCCGTGTTTTTGTGCTTGTTTTGGTCTTCTCTGTTGTGGGTTGTGGGGATTTGCAAAGGACTTTGGTTTTATCATCGCCTATGGTTTTGTCTCTGCAGTTTGGTGTTTTGAAGGGCTCCTTGAGACTAGCTGAGCCTTCTAGAGGTTGGGTCTTTTTATCAGGAGTCTTTGACCAGCGCTTCACTTTGGCTGCACATACTAGCTCCACTTTCTGCTTTTTAGCTCTTTGATCATCACATATTGGTGTGTTTTGCATGTGCATGGATTCCTCTGGTTCTTCTGTGGTTCCTTTTTCTTGATTAAGTAGTTCCTCAGCACAGGCTGCTGTTTGGGTGATCATCTGACTTCCTATTACGTCTTTTGTTGGCTTCTGCTCCCTGGCACTTGATCTCATAGCTGATGTTTTTTCTGGATGTTCTTTTAATTCAACATTTTCCTTGAATCTTTGTGAAGAGTTTTCACTGTCCTGCACCTGTTGGTCCACTTCTTGTCCTTGCAGTGATGTCTTCCTTAAGTGTCTGCCTTTGATGCCCTCGGCAAGGTCTGCTTCTGTGTTTTCATGCATATTTTCCACAAGTGTATATCTGAGCTCTCTAGACCTTCTTAACTTGCTCACACTGGATACTGTCTTCAGAGGTTCTGTCACAGAGCCTGGAGTCTTCTTTTCAAGTTGAGTAATGTTAGGGACATTCTTAGGAGTTTGCACTGTGTTTTCATTTTTGATGCTCCTCCGTCTTAAGATAGGACTTGCAGAATATTTATCAGATGGCTCCTTTGCTGCATTGCGAGTACTGGATAGCACATTTTCTCCTATAGGAAACAAAATATATACACAATAAACACATCATTTTCATCATCTAAGGTCAACTTAGTATTTTATCTTTAGGAAGTGTACAAGAACCAATAATATGTTTCTTATATAACAAGCTACTAGATGATCTCAAATCTGTCCTATAATGTTATTTGACGATAGAGAAGGGCCATTGTGAAGTGTCCTTAAGAAGCATCTTCTAAAGGCTGCCATGACATGGACCTGAAGACAGGCAATTTTTGTTCTGAAACATCAGACACATTTATTGTCTTGATTCACTAATGAAGTAACAGGTTCTATTGTGTATGCTTAGAACTCTATATGTAATCAATGATGACCTTCTAATCCTCCTGCCTCCACCTACCAAGTATTGGGATTACAGGTATCACCACACCAAAATTTTGCAATACTAGAGACTGAACCCAGATTTTCCTGCATGCCAGGCAGGCATTCCACAATTGAGTTGCACCTCTATCCTTAAAATAACTCTTAATTGGTTTAATTTATATATGACAGGCCAAATGTACTGTATGTGCTTCCATCTTCTTATAACAAAGAAGTTAAAAGCATACAGACAGCATTTAAACTTATTAACTGAGTCAATAATTCTTCCTACCCTGCTAGGTCAATGACTATTGTTAGTAAAACTACAAAGACTGCTTGAAAACAGAACAGAGAAGGTGGAAATGGCATTTCACCAGGGAAAGCTATTGTAGAGAAGGAATACAGTATTGCCCATGAAGAAAAAAAAAATCTTCAAGTTCCCATTCAAAAGTACAACAGTGGAAACAGACAAATAAACCAACCTAAAATCTCTGAGGTGATAGGCAGAGGTTTTTCTCCTGAATTAGTTACTTGAAACTGTTTTTCAGGCAAATTCTCTGAATTGGAAAGAATGGAGCCCACATCATTCATCTGCTGCTGCTTCTCCTTCACTGGAGTCTTGAACATTTCAGTTAGTCCTGATAAAGGGAAATATTGGAAACATGGTTTACATTATCCCATTCCTCACACAGGACAAGCTAGATGACAGAGCAGCTCTCAGATTCCAGGTATACATCATCTCATTAAAATGGTGATTTTTGTTAACATGCTCATTTAAAAGGGGGGGGGCACATATGAGAAGACAAAATATATCCAGCTTCTTTAACCTTCTCCTATGGAAAAGGAAATCAAGTGATTTAGTTGACCACTGTAGTCTTCTAAACTAGTTCCCAAAAATAAGCCCTGGCAGGGGGACAAAAGCTGGGCACAGGTACCTCTTCTCAGGGAATATCCAACAGGAGGAATCAACGACCTAAGGGCCTTGTTCTGTGCTCAAGAAATCCTAGGTTTCTCCAGATCTAAATCCTATGTACAAATAATGTGTGCCCATACATTAGAATATTGACAGTTTTCAGTGCTATCAAGAACACGCATCCAGGCACACACACTTTAATCTAAGTGCAATTCCCATTCACTTTAAAACCAAAAGGCAGTAGTGACATAACTCTATATGGAAGATTAAGATTCCTGAAAAGCTCATGTGCCATGCTCCTGTCTTGAGGCCACCACAGAATGAGAAGTTGAGCTGGCACTCACCACGGAATGGGTCTGAGAATCTCTGAAGTGCCCATCCACACTAGTCTGTTCAGCAAGTCTCCTTCTTCCATAGCCTTCTGGGCTTTATTGAAATATGTGAAAGGGTTGACTTTCTACTGTTTTAAAATGGAAGCTGGCAAGCCAGGCATGGTAGCCCTAAGAAGGTAGGAGCAGGCAGATCTCTGCAGGTTTGAAGCCAGCCTGGATAGTTAAGACTCTGTTTCAAGAAACAAAGGGTGGGGGCTGCCTACACCAAGGGATAAGATTTGTCTGACTCTAAGAATGGGTCTAGGAAGAAGGAACATTAATGACAATCCACTGTCTCAGGCACTGTGTACTTAAAATCTTATTTATCTTTGAGTTTTTGAAATATAATATATATATTCACCACACACTCATAATTTATAATCACACACATACCCTTATCTACTTTTTTGTTTTTGTCTTTTATTTTTATAAAGATAAATGAATTGATCCAAATACAGTTCTTCGAGGGGCTACTCACAAACATTATACACTGAGGTGTTTGGTCATTTTCTATTCCTAATCTGCAAGAAATAAAAATAAGATTCTACCTACTCAGTTCAAATCTTAATTCTCTTCCAAACTGTACAACTAGAAACTATCACATATTGAGGAACATGAAACAAATATGCTTTTTTGAGAGTAAGTCTAAGCAGCCAGCCACACTTTGACTGATATTCAAAATAGAGTGGAAACCGTTCAATTATCAATGGCTCAAAAGAAATCTCTTATATGATTCCCTCTCAGCAAGCAGTTAAACTCTCTAGAAAGAAAGTGAATCTTGAAGAAGCATTAATATTGCTTTAAACCAACTGATTCCCTGGATCAGCCATCAGTGCAACTCCTCCAAAGTTAGTACTAGAGCCCTTTGCTCTCACACCACAAAGCACTTTTCCATTTTCTGTACACACGCAGCTCACTAGAGGGTACGCACTTGAAATTTCTATCCCTGATTCCTGTAGGACACAGATTCCCCAAACTGTCAGAGACCTGTTCTCTACTTTCAACCAGTTTCATCTTTGAATATTATGATGCCAGAAAGCTGGCTCGATTGCTTATTCTGTAGTCACACTCACTGCCAATGAGCTCCCAGCTGGGATTCTAAAGTGGTTGCAAGGGGTGGGGTGCGGTGGAGGTAACAAACACCAAGAAAGTCACAAACAGAAGGACCAAGAAGGTTGTGACTACAGGCATTCAGGCTGCATTTACCTGACAGATCTTCATTGAAGTCCATTTTTCGGTTTAACATCAAGTTGTTCAGCATTTTGTAGGGCCGAGCAGGCATGCTTACTTTTTCAATCTGAGCTCTCCCTATTACAATGGTACAGGGAGAGTTTGCATGGCCTGTGCTAAATTGATTGTGAAGGTTGCTTGTAGGTTTCTGTAGACAAAAGCCAAGACAGACAAAATATCACAGCTTGAACAATATATACTCACGGCAATCGAGAACAAAAGCAGTGCATGGCTGGAGCGCTGTACCTTTGGAGTATTGGGTCTTCTTTGTCTTTTGCTCATCTGCTTTTGAGGAGCATGTTTTACAATTTTTGTCTGTGTTTGTTTTGTGCCGAGTTTTACGACATCTGCCCATGATTTTGCAACTGTCAAAAGGAAAAGATGGTGAAACTTTTTAAAACTCAGCATAAGAAAATTAAGCTTGAAATATTTTGCCCAGGACAACACTAACCAATCAGGTTGGCTTCAGAAGCACCACTCCTTCTTTTGGAGCAAATCATCTGTAAAATGTCATGCTGACTTCGGCTGATGGATGCTCTCTTGGCAGGCAGGTTGCCACTCTTCCTGCCTGCTTTCTTGGGAGTGTCTGTCTGATGGAAGGATTTGCTGTCACTGGGAGCAGGCGAGCTCCTGCCTGATCGGCGTCTTTGATCATTTGCCTTTGGTGGAGATATTCCAGGAGACTCTTGTTTCCCTGGTGACTGAGGCCGTTCCTGATAAGGCAGAGTTGTTTATGAGAAACCTGACCAAAGAGGTAACATCTCCATAGTGTCTATTAAAAACCTTTACAACAAACCATGTAGCCTTTAAATTCTGCCTTTCAAGAATAAGAAAGGGTCAATTGTCCCATTCATTTAGGCATAAGGGGACATATGCATCAGTGAAGTCTGAACTGAGCAATTTCTTGTGGAAAGAAATGGGGACATTGCTTAGTGAAACAAGGCACTCTGATTTCATCCCAGCCAACACCAACTCTGGGGTCTGCATGCAGGTGGCTGCTCACTTCTAGGAGGTGGGACCAGATAGGAAGGGGTTAGACAGGACTACCAGTCCTTTTGGTACTAACAGAATAAAGTTGTCCAGAGTCCTTTTAGGAAATCGAGCTATGCAGCCACACCAAGGAGAAGCAACAAAACAGTGACAGAGGGTCAAAGGTCTAAGGAGCTGAAGGTGCAGAAGACAGATGTTTTACCAAAGATTTTCCTTCCTACAACCTCAATGCCCTTATGCTTCCAGAAGAAAACAAAACAATCCTTGTGATCACATATGCTGCTGTCTTCAGAGTCTTTTAAATGGTGTCAGTGTGCCCCAGGAAGTTATATGGCCCTATGGGTGTATCAGGGTCTTCTTCAAAGGGAAAATGCCCAACATACCACCTCATCTCCCAGAACCACCCCAGACCCCTTATGGTTGTTTCTGGACATGAGATAAGTGGTAGAAAAATAAGATCTCAATTGTCATTCTACCTCTGCCTGGGGTTTGGGTGGAACATGGACTATCTGTGAGCCACAACGTATAAACACAATTCTGACTGTCCTGCTTACCTTGATGATTTTCTTCAGGACAGCTGGAGTGTGAGTGGCAAGTGACTTTCTCCTGGTTGGTGTTTCTCCCCTTTTGAGTGGTGTATTAGGAGGCAAGTTCTCATCAAATAATTCAGGTCTTAGACGACCACCAAACGATACACGTCTTCTCTTCACAGACATTCCCTCACTCTTGTCTGAAGTAAGGAATGCAAACATGGAAAGAGGAATGTAAACACCATGCCAGGACTTGGAATTTAACTCAAACTAGCATTAATAATGCATTGAGAAGGCACTGAAACATGGCACCTTTATCCACTAAATTGATGAAGGCAGAGCAGCCTCAGGACTTCCTAAAAGATCTCAGGAGAAACCAGATGAAATGCACTTCAACTGGACAGAACTAGAGTTCTCCTTAAAACTGAAAATTGTATGTGAAATAGCTTCAGAAAGTTATCTGCAGCAGGTGTCACAACCTGAGCAATGGCCTGAAGAAACTTAGTAAGACACATATACTTAGGCCAGACCAAGACCGGCTTTATGAGTAAACTACATAAGCAGGAAAAACCTCTATGTAGTGTTTATGGGCAGTTCATGCAATCCAAACCCATCATACAACGTCATGAACAACTACATAAAGCCTTTGTCCAGGACAGACACTTCATTATGAAGCTCAATGGAACACTGGTTGGTGGGTACAAGTGTCACCAAGGAATAGTCACACCAAAGGCCAAGGGCAGAAACTCTGCCTGATATAAAGGTTGTTACATGGGAGTCTGGAAATCTTTCATTTCTACAAGCCAGCATGAAAGAGGTGTGTAGGAAGATGCCACAAGGCTACTTACTATGCAGCCTTGGGTTGTCAGTTTGTGTTTGTAACAGAGATAAAGAGAAGGATTTCTGTAGGTGGTGAGATGGCTCAGCAGGTAAGGGTGCTTTGATGACAAGTCTAAGGATCTAGGGTCAAACCCTGGGACCAATATGGCTCATTGTGGAAGGAGAGAACTGACCCCTACAAGTTGCCCTCAGACTCCTGCATGAGCACCATGGCACATGCTTATACTCCCTTATAGAAGAATATTTTAAGGTGTGTTACTTTTGTTTACTTTTGTTTATAGTGCATTTGTTTAACTCTGTAATGCTGTGGGATGTCTTTCTGTATGCTGTGAATATGTGCTGCTCTAATTGGTTGATAAATAAAGCTGCATTGGCCTATGGCAGGGCAGGATGGAGCAAGGTGGGAAAATCCAGGAGAAATAGGAAGAAGAGAAAGGAGAGGCAGAGAGACACCATTCCGCCGTTTAGGGAGTAGCATGTAATGGCACACAGGTAAAACCACGGAACATGTGGCGACATATAGATTAATAGAAATGAGCTGAGTTTAGTTACAAGACCTAGCTAGCAAGAAAATTGAGCCATAGGCCATGGCCATGTGATTTGTCATTGATATAAGCCTCTGTGTGTTTATTTGGGTCTGAGTGGCTGCAGGACTGGGCAGGACACAGGAAAACTTCCAGCTACATTGTGAAGCTGCGTTATTGTGCCTGTGTAAAACACCTGATGGTTTAATACAGAACTGGCCAATAGCAAGGCAGGAGAAAGGATAGGTGGGGCTGGCAGGCAGAGTATATATAGAAGAAAATTGGGAGGAGAAATCTAAGATCTAGGAGCCAGAGGAGGAGGAGGACTCCGGGGCCAGCCACCCAGCTACACAGCAAGCCAGGGAGTAAGAGTAAGATTTACCAAAGTTAGAGAACAGGCAAAAGGTAGACGGGATAATTTAAGATAAGGAAAGCTGGCTAGAAACTAAGTCAAGCTAAGGTCAGGCATTCATAATTAAGTATAAGCCTCTGTGTGTGATTTATTTGGGAGCTGGGTGGTGGGCACCCCAAAAGAGCCAAAAAAAAAAAAAAAAAAAAAAAACCAACAACACTCCCTTCCCCCATATATACAAATAAGTAAATGTAATAAAAATTTAAAAACAAAACGTTAATAGCTTGGAAGCACATAGAACTTTGCTGGTGTAGAAACCTGAAGTCCATTCCAGTGTCTATAGTAAAGTGCTTATAAGAGACTGAGAGCCGGTCGTTGGTGGCGCATGCCTTTAATCCCAGCACTCGGGAGGCAGAGCCAGGCGGATCTCTGTGAGTTCGAGGCCAGCCTGGGCTACCAAGTGAGCTCCAGGAAAGGCGCAAAGCTACACAGAGAAACCCTGTCTCGAAAAAGGAAAAAAAAAAGAGAGAGAGAGACTGAGAAAAGAGTGTGAACTCCCAAGGGTCACTATGTTTAGTGATGCTCAAAGGACTGTCCACGGTTTATTCCCAAGGACCAACCTCACAAAATACAACTGGTATTCAGAACCAGGAGGTAAGTGAAAAGCCATTATGACTGTAAAAGAAAATCACATTTTTCCTGAAGTCGTTCCTGTGATGTGGTTCCCTCCTAAACTAGCTACACCTCCTTTGTTATTACTCCTTATAAAAGGCAAAGTCTTCTGTACCCATACATGAATGAACACCTTGTTAACTCATAATACATAGGGTAGATATTAACCTATTAGGGAAAGTAAATCTACAGTTAAACAACTTACTAATGGAGTCACCAAAGTTGCTGATATCAACAGAACTAAGACCAGGTAGCCCAGAGCAAATCTGCTCAGCTGCAGTGGCCAATTTCTCAGGCTTGCTGAAGGAATCCTTCGGAGTTCTCTTTTCACTTGGAGCAAGGTGCTGAGTTGAAGAGAACTGGTTTTGTGTTTCTGCAGACAGCACTTCTATCTTTGCAGGAATACTCCTCCTCTTTTTGGAAGAGAGATTCTCTGGTTTATCAGCAGGGCTGGCAGCATCTTCAACTTTCACTGAAGGTTGGTTTCTAGTTCCCAGCTTCCTAGGAGTGACTATCCTATGACCTGCCTTGGCACCTTCACTTTCATCCAGATTCACAGACTCTCTTCTGCCAGTAACATGCAAGTCTTCATTCTTAAGCAGCTGTGAATTTCGCACAGGTGTCTTCATCTTAGCTGTCTCAGAGAGAGGAAAGCTGGAGCTCGGAGCCTCTGTGGAAGTCTCAACAGGCCGCACACCATTGCTCTGTGTCTCAGCCCCGATCTTGTCTCCTTTGGGTGAAGAGGCTGCAGTCCCAGGTGTGCTTCCACTGGATTTTGGTCTTGACTTACATGACACCAATAGCTTTGTTTCCCATGTATCTTTGCCTGCTGCAAATTCAGGTTGTGGTTCTGACTTTCTACGAGACTGTTTCTGTGATTTTATATCCAACTCTTCCTTCATCGACTGATAAAGTTTCTCAAAGGGAGAGTCATTTTTCTTGCTGTTGCTAAGGCTCTGTGCAGGAGAAGACTTCAGTTCCCTGTAACTACTCCCTGTAGCCCCAGATTTCTTAAAAAGACCACCCGATGTGGGCTCTCCTATGCTTCTGCCACTGTGCTGTTCTACATGCCCTGAAGAACGGTTATTGGATAGATCTTCGGTAACACTGTCCTTTGAGCCATCTGAGACCAAACTGTCTCCAGGGAGCCTCTTGGCATGCACCAAAGATCTTCTTGAAGCAGTGGTTTTTGAAGCTTTGGCATCTTGACCTTTCCCATCTTGGCAATAAATATGAAATAAGAAATAGAAGTTCAACATTTTCTCAATGACTAACATTTTTGGAATCCGGTACCTTATTTTAAATTGCCTTACAACCTAGCTTTTCATTTAGTCCATAAATTACTTAATTCCTTACACTTGTCTTATAATGCTGTTTCCATCCAGATAAATACATTAGCTTTGAATAACCAGTGATGTTAACATATCCCACCAGACAACTCAAGATTAAATGGACACTAAAACAGAAGCACTAGGGAAGAAGTTACCCAGCTCTCTGCTCTAGTTTAGCATGTTAAATGGCACCAGGCTCTTAAGAATTTGGGAGACCAGGAATTTCATGCCTGTGCACCCATGATCCCACCCTTGCCACTGCCATAGTAGTCTTATGCTGACAGTCCCAGAACAGAACCCAACCAATACCAACCAGGGTCAACAGAGAAGCTAGCTCTCGAAGCTCGCCGTGCTGGTTCCTACAAATTGGGAAAATAAGAAGAATTTAAGTGCCTTTCTTAGTGTGGTCATTGTGAAACAATGAAAATATTCTTTTCATTAATTATATTCTTTGCCAAAATGCTTCTTCTTTATGACATTTAGAGACTTGAGAAACAGATCCAAGTGACTTGAAAGTTAGTGGTCCTGACCTAAGCACTTCTTAGCTGACTTAAGAGCTTTTTTTTTTTAAGGTTTATTTTTATATTTATGTGTATGTGTGTATGTCTAGGCACATTTGTGTGGGTACCTGTGGAGGCCAGAACAGAATATTGGACCCTATAAAAGCTGGAGTTACAGGTGGTTGTGAGTTGCCCAATGTGGAGGCCAGACACTGAACTTGGGTCCTCTGGAAGAGCAGAGAAAACTCTTAACCTGTAAGCCACTTCTCCCCTACCAGCCCCCCAGTACATTTTCTAGAACTTCTTTGTCTCACAACAACACATGAAAGGAGAAACAAAGTTAAAATTAAGTTCCTCCATCTGCTAAGTCACCACAGGCATAAAACTATAGACACCGTAAGTTTCACCAGAAATGCACTCAGGTTGTGCTAAATTGCAGTTCCACTGGTATCTGTGTTCTTATCCCTAGCAGGTATCTGCTGTGCATCAAGAATCAGGAAGTTAAGGCACACAGAAGAGCAGCACATCCATGGATCCATGGGTATTACAACTTCAGAGCCTGAATAGTAAATCCAATCCTCTTCTTAAAACAATAGACAGTCCCTACACATTCTACAGTATGAAATAGTTTTGGAGGTGAAGAATATATGTTTGTGTATGCTATGAACAGAGTTGATATTGGGTGTTTTTCTCAACTGCTCACTACCTTATTTCTTGGGACAGGGTACAAACTAAACCTAGAACCTCAACAATTTAGCTAGACTAGCTGGCCACCCAACACCAGGAATCCTCCTATCTCTGCTTTCTCAGTGATGGGGATTACAGGAACATGGTAGACATCCAGATTTTTTTTTTTTTTTACAAAGGTTCTAGGTTATCAAACCTCAGGTATTCATGTTTCCAGAAAAAGCATTTTACCCAGAGCTATCTTCCAAATCCTGTAATTTTAATGATTATATTAAACAGGCATGAAATTCCTAATACATTATTATGACATATGTATTGAATTTTAACACTTAATAGACTAGTAAACAGACAAACAGTTCATCAACCATTGAGTGCTGCTTGTCTATCCCATAGATCTACAATTACCAATAATTTTATTTTCTTACACTTATTAACAAGTTGAAAGGTGGCTGGTGTGTGGTGGGATACCTCAAAAATAGCTTCCACCATGGGTTGATGAGTATTGGGCTCTTCTAAGGAAGAAGCAGTATTTAACATGACAGAGATCTTGAAGGAAAAGTGTCTGTTGCTAAATGCAGGCAAACTCTAAGGCTCCTAATCCAAGGAACTGCAGTTAATTCATGGTAGCAGTTTGACTAGCATTCTAAAAGGAGAGACAGAGATTCTCAAGATTTACCCTAATGTTACTGAGCCCCACTAAGCCTCTAATCATGTGTCCATAATTGTGCTTTAGTAAATGATAGCAATGGCAGTTATCTTGCTGATATTCTGAAGTGACAGAATTCCTTCACATGACAAGCACTAGACTCACTTTCTTCTAAACTAGGAAGCTTCTTCAGCACTCAGTTTTCACAATGTAATTATTTTAGACACACAGAGATGGACAGCCACAATGAGTAGGAGACAAAATGATTCATGAGATGTCTCTTTTACTTCTGTTAAGTCTCAAACCTGGGACAAATGGCTAACTGGGGTGCCCATCAAAGTGGATGCTGGCCACCAGGTTCTCCCAGCATTCCTTACTCTCTACCTGTACCTGTTACAGGGTCCTCCTGGCTGGCATACTCCATCCACTACCCTAAACTTCTCTAGCTCACGGGCTAGAATGCCCTCTTCAAGTTCCTTTGGCCCTTATATAACTCAACCATTTTAGCTATGCCAGTCTCTTGGCCCAAGCCAACCCTCTTTGGTAGGAGACTCTTCTCCCCCGACCCCACTTCTCCTCATATGGCCCTGCTCTGGGCCATGTTCACTCTGGACTGTCCCAGATGTCTCTGTCTCTGCCTATGCTCTCAAATCAACAATAAACCTCCTCCTCCACCATACCTAGGAGCAGTCATATTCTTCCTTTTTTATATCTTTTTTTCATTCAATTTGTATGTATTCGGACTATTCTAACCTTGTAAGATCACAACAGTCTAGTAGAGTGTAAGACCAAGTTAGCACTCTGTTTTTGAATAGCAAAAAGAAATAGGGTTTTAGTTATTTTTACTATATTCATGGTAAACTTACTTCCTTATTTTGTTACTATATATTTCTGCTATAATCAGAAAGCCATTCTTGGCCACCATATTAAAAGTGACAAATCACTTGTTAAAACATATAAATGAGTTCCCGTCATGATAAAGAACCAGTCAAACCTGAGTATTTCCCCTCACCTGCCCAGGTGATTTTCCTGAAAATCCCGTTGAGCTGCTTCCATCCTCATGATTTCCATTTTCATACCTACAGTACACAGAGAATCAGGTGTAGGATTTGAACCTCCAGGTTCATAGGTTATAGATATAAACCCTGGAACAAACTTTAGGCTTTGTTCATAATATTTATTATCTTACACAAAGAAATTGGTTTAGTTAGGAGAAAGTTTTTATACTAAAAACTTAAACGGAAATCTAACTACAAAGCTATGTTCTAGAATTATGATCCCTAGTTTTTTCAGTCTCTCTGGAGGACAGGCACATCTTAGGAAGATGGCACTAGAATCATAACAGATCTTGGTGATCAATTCACAGCTGAAATCCATTACTGTGTATAATGAAACTTTGGTACCTCAGTGAAGCAGCCTAATTTGAATTTAGATGCTGTCTATGTAAAATCTAAGACAGCTAGCATCTGGAACCTTCCTCCAAGCTATCACAGTGTTGAACCAAGCCTCCTTTGAAGAGTCTAGTTAATAAAAATGTCCCTTCAAATTGTTCATAGAGACAAAGGATATTTTATAAGAACTTAGGGTAAATCCATCAAGATATTGGATCTAAGAAAATAGTCTATTTAGCCAGGCAGTGGTGGCACACGCCCTTGGTCCTAGCACTCGGGAGGCAGAGGCAGGCAGATCTCTGCGAGTTCGAGGTCAGCCTGGGCTACAGAGCGAGTTCCAGGAAAGGTGCAAAGCTGCACAGAGAAACCCTGTCTCAAACCCTCCCCCACCCCCCAAAAAAAGAAAATAGTCTATTTAAAGACAAGTCACTCAACAGCAGGTTCCCAGAGACAAAAAAAGCCTTAAGAATTATAAAGAGTTGAAATTAAGGGGGTAGAAAAGTTGTGCTATGTGAGCACTAATCAAAAGGAATTGAGTGTATTTATATTTATCACCCAAAGAATCACTAAGGCAAAAGATGTGACTAAAAATAGGAGATATTTAAAATGACAAAGAATTCTGTCCAGGAGGAGTCCACAACCGTATGCCTGGTATAACATCAAAAAATATAAAAAAGTGTTAAAGAAATTAATTGAAGAAAAATAAACAAGTCCTCAGTGGGTAATTTTAATATATCTCAAACTATTAAGCAGGGAAATATTAAAATGATTACTAATAATAGAGAATTTAACAGATCTACAGTTAGAACGGTGCATTCAGTAGTTGCAGAATATCATTTTCAAATACAGGAAATGGGGGGACATTTGATCACAAAGAAAGCCTTGACAAATTTCAAGTGGAAATCACTCAAATGCCCATCAAGAACAAATAAACTGTGAATACTCTTACATATTACTGTGTATATTGTGAATGTTAATGAAATACCTATACTGTGAGAAGAAATAAGCCAAAGGCACCCAACATGCTATAAATCACACACACAAGAGCATCAGTCAGGCACAGAGTTTTATGATAACTATAGTGTTTAGAGGCCCACCAACAGGTAACAAGACCCCAAAGATACTCCTCTTACAGCCACCACGGTGGCTTAGTAAGAGAAAGAAGTAGTGATTAAAGACAGCACAAAAAAAACTTGTGGAAATGTCCCTTGTGATTTGGTGGTAGTGTGTTAGTCTGCTAGGACTGCCACAATTACAACACAGACAGAGTGCCTTAAGTGACAGAAATGTGCTGCTCACGGTTCTGCCTGGAAGTCCAAGTCCAAGGTGTCTGCAGGAATGGCTTCCTCTGGGCCTCCTTGACCAGCAGCCCTCTGTCTGCCTCTTCACCTCTGTGCTTCCCCTCTGTGCACTTGCTCCCCTGGGATCTCTGTGTGCTAATCTTTTCTTATTATAAAGACACCAGTCATGGGTTAGGACCCAGCCCAATTGCCTCAGTTTAACATAACTGTTCTTTAAAGGCCGAAGAGCTGGGAATTTGAAGATGTACCACCAACACTGGGAAAGCAAAGACAGGAGGGCCCTTGGGCTTGGCTTGGAGCCAGTCTGGCCTACTTGGTGAATCACAGGCCAGTTAAAAAAAAGGGTGACCCATATCCTGAGGACCACACCTGAGGTTGTCCTTTATTCTCCATAGGCACAGGTGCAAGCATCTGTATACACACACACACACACACACACACACACACACACACAGAGGCACACACACGTCTTCCAACACCCATCAACACCAAAGGATCACAATTGAATGGTTGTACTAGTTCATGAGAGAGCACAGTATTTAGAATTAGTTTTGGCCTACCTAAAAGATCGGTCAATGATTGTTATTATATCTCCATGTTTCAGCTGCACAGGCTCATCTATAGTAGCCCCATTTACTTGCGTTGGATTTGTGGAACTGAAATTATACAATATTGCCTGCGAGTGGAGAGGAGAGGAAAATACTAAGGATTTGCTTAAAATCAAATTCAAAAGCTTTAAAAGTTGATTTCCAAAACCCACTTACCTCTTGCCCATTGACTTCAATTTTGCAATGTTTTTTGGACACTACAGGCAGTTGGATACGAATGTCACATTCAATACTCCTTAATAATAATAAAAAAAAATGGTAAGGGTTTTTATGGGGGTGTGCAACTTAAAAAAAAAACCTCAAATTTAAACAAACAGAATGTGAGTAATACGCTTAGACTCTAAGTGTACTGACACAGTAACAGAGTACTGCCTAAGAAGCCATAAATTATTAAAACTTCTAGTACTTCAGAATATTTATATTAAAAAGCACTAGAACACATAATCAATTACCTTTCATAGAATTAGCTATACTATAGCCAGACAGTGGTGGTGCACACCTTTAATCTCTAGGGAGATTAAAGCACTGGGGAGACAGAAGCAGGAGGATCTCTGTGAGTTCAAGTCCAGCCCAGTCTACAGAGTTAGTTCCAGGACAGCCAGGGCTACACATAGGAACCCTATCTCAAACAACCAAAAGCAAAAAAAAACTCAAACAAACCATGACACAAATAATGGAGTATTTTATTACCAGTTTAGGAGAACTTTATAATTAATGTGTTTACAACAATATAAATATTTAAGGACACACAAAGGGACTAGCATAAACTGTGCTGTAGGTACTCAGTGCCTCAGTTTCTTCACACACAGGTCTATACCAACACCCATGATGCTATTCAGTTAGAGTTGTATGTGTCACTTGCGTATGTGGCACACAGTATATCCATGTGAGCTTTTCACTGTTGTTTCAAAACCACAGCATGATGACAGATTCAAATATCCTCACATTACACTCATCCACCAGGCAATGAAAACAGTATCTAGTTTAGAACTGTCTTTCTAGAAAGCGAGCATTGTGGGAGCACAGCACAGCAGGGACGGTTCCGAACCCATCCACAAACCAGGAGTTTCACCGATAGATAGCATCCATTCTGAACGTTAAAGGCCTGAAAATACATACTGTCTGTTTTCCTGTGAACCTCTGGAGCAGTGCTTCTCAACCTTCCTAATCTTGTGACACTTTAATACAGTTCCTCATGTTGTGGTGACCCCCCCCAACCATAAAACTATTTTCGCTGCTACTTCATAACTAATTTTGCTACTGTTATGAATCATAATGTAAATATCCATGTTTTCTGATGTCTTTTGGGTGGGGGTCGCAACCCACAGGTTAAGAATTGCTGCTCAGGCCGGGCGGTGGTGGCACCTGCCTTTAATCCCAACACTCGGGTGGCAAAACCAGGGGGATCTCTG
>CABHPQ010001931.1:0-21075 GCA_902168405.1 Peromyscus aztecus
TTTTCCCTCAATAGGTCTTTGATACTTTTACCCCAAGGCTTCAGGACTCCAACAAGAAAGTGAACCAGTGGGCACTGGAATCCCTCGCTCAGATGCTTCCCATCCTGAAAGAGGGCATCCATCCCATACTGCTCTCCCTCATCATTGTAGTGGCTGACAACCTCAACTCTAAGAACTCTGGGATTTCCTCTGCTGCCTCCACTGTGCTGGACGCCATGATGGACAGCCTGGGTGAGCATCCCAATGTAGTCCCTGTGGGACTGTGGGAGGCACTGGCACCCGAGCCACCACACATATCTTCTTGTGCAGACAACTCTGGTTGGTTCGTCTGAGGCTGTACAGAGCAGGTGTTGACATTGTAGGGCCCCCAAGTTCCTGGCTGGAGGCTTTTTCTGTCTATGTCTTAGTCACTGTTCTGTTGCTGTGAAGAGACACCATGACCACTTTGGTGCATCTCCATTCTTAAAAAAGAAAGTAATTGGGGCTGGCTGTTCCAGAGGTTTAGTACATTATCACCTTGGTGGGAAGCATGGTGGTACACAGGCAGACATGGTGCTGAGGAGGTAGATGAGGCTTCTACATCTGGGTCCTCAGAAAGCAGGAAGATACAGACACTGGGACTGGCTTGAACTTTTGAAGCTCCAAAGCCTTCCCCCGACTCACACACTTCCTCCAACAAGGCCACACCTCCTAATCCCTCTCAAGTAGTGCCACTCCTTAATGACCAAGCATTCAAATATATGAGTCTATGGGGCCATTCTTTTTTCTTTTTTTTTTTTGGTTTTTTGAGACAGGGTTTCTCTGTGTAGTTTTGCGCCTTTCCTGAAACTCACTCTGTAGACCAGGCTGATCTCGAACTCACAAAGATCTGCCTGCCTCTGCCTCCCAAGTGCTGGGATTAAAGGCGTGTGCTGCCACCACCACCCGGCTATATGGGGCCATTCTTATTCAAACCACCACAGTCTACCAGGCACTGCATGGTCAGGAATGGAGGTGATGAGAGAGGATTTGGTCTAGCCTCCCTATAGTTGGTCACATGAGGAAAATGACTTCTCAGGGCCACACAGGGCACCACAGTGGTGAGTGAGGAGTGCTTGGCAAAGTCTGTCTGTGCCAGGGGTTGGTTGGTGATGGGATGTAAGAGAGGAGCGGAGGACGGAGGAAGAAAGGAAGGTACAGTGGGCGGCCATCACGAGAGGCAAGAGCATGTCAGATCCCATGCACTTTGCAGCATCGCGATTCAGTTCCCCAATGTCAGGTGGACTCTGGTGCATCTCCATTTCCTTTCCTGGCTGGAAGGTGATATTTAGTATATCCCTAGAGGGAAGGGCACGTTTGAAACTTAAGGTGTACCAAGAAAGGAGTACCTTAGTAGGCTTCTGTCTGGGCTCGTGTGAAGGAACTTGTGTCTGAAGATTGCCTTTGCTGTATATCGGATGGGGACAAGGTGGCACCTGACCTCCGCATCCACAGAACGTCTTGGGCGAGACATCCCTGGCACACTCTCCTCTCCTCCCTCCCCATGCCTTGGCCAGAGCCCGGTTCCTGGGCCCGGGACAGCAGGCTGTGTCCTTGGCTAGCGCCACCAGGAGGAGTTTCAGTTACAAATCAAAGGCTTGGTCAGGCCCTCCCCTCTCTCCTGAGTTCATAAATATTGTCAATTTCCACATTTCATCGCGGAGGAAATTTATGATTTGCTGAGTTTGTTGCTACGGAACAAACAATACAAATCGAGCCCTAAATTACAGCTTGTTCCCTGAGCTGCTCTGGGTGAGTGAGATTGCTGTTGCCAATAATCAAGGCTCTTGGTAAATCACCGCGGGCCCTGGATTTATTGGGAAAGCCTACACAAAGCGGAATGGACTTTGGGTATTGGAGGAGGATGATCACTCATGTCTGGGGAGTGGACTCCTTTAACTTTTCCTCCGACAAGGGCTTCAGCCTGCTCTGTGCCCCTGGGCCAACCTTCCCCAGCATGGAAGAGCCTGGCACTCTGGGCAACAGAATTTAGCGTCTCCCATGGTTCTAAGAGTCAGAGACCCTCTATCTGAGGATCTGCTGTACTCACCTAGGATGAGTACCCTGGAGAGCGGTAGACCTGGGTGTGGCCTGTGTATTAGTCTGCTTTCTGCTACTACAACAAAGGCTGGGAAGTTTATATATATATAAAGAAATTTAAGTCATGGTTCTGGAAGTCCAAGAGCACGGCACCAGTTTCTGATCAGCTTTATTGAAGACCTCACAGTGAATGGCATCACAATGGTGGATGATGTCACAGTGATGGATCATGTCACAATGGTAGATGATGTCACAATGGTGGATGACACCACACTGGTGGATGATGTCACAGTGGTGGATGACATCACACTGGTGGATGATGTCACAATGGTGGATGATGTCACAATGGTGGATGACGTCACACTGGTGGATGATGTCACAATGGTGGATGATGTCACAATGATGGATGGTGTCCCAATGGTGGGAGTTCCTGTGGAAGAGATTAGAAGGTCAGACAGGAAGACAGACACCAGGAAGGAAGGTGGCAGTTTTCAGTAAATAAACTTCAGTTTGCGTGCACAATTTCAGATCCCAGAACCCACTTCAAGTGGGACATGGAAGCCTGAACACCCATAACACCCGTGCTCCTGTGGAGAAATGGGGAGGCAGAGATAGGGAGACTCTTGGGAAGCTCAGTTACCCTGGTGGATGTAGTGGTTAAACACAGGTCTCAAACAAAGTGGAAGGCAAGGAGTGACATCTGAGCTTGCCTCTCATACACACACACACACACACACACACACACACACACACACACACACACGGGGTGGGTCGGTGGGGGGGTTATTTTTTTTTTTTAAGGAAAATATGTGGGAACTGATTCACTTCTCAAGGCCTATCTTAATCCCCTCCAAGGGCAGTGCTCCTAATGACCTCATTACTTTCTGCTAACCTCTACTTCCTGAAAGTCTCATCACTTTCCAACATTTCCACGCTGGGGACCAGGCTCCTAACACAGAAACCCATGGGGACCAGCACATTGCAAGCAGGGGTTTAGCTCTGTGGTTCTCCCTGTTGGGACAAAGTCCTCTTGGATACAGCTGAAAACAGTCCTTCTGGTCCGCCAGGCAGAGACTCGGGTACAGGGAGAATGATGCCGGGGTGTGTGTGTGTGTGTGTGTGTGTGTGTGTGTGGGGTGTCTTCTCTACTCCTTAGGTCAGTGCTGAGATTTGAGATGGAATAGTGTTGGCCTCAAAGTTCCAAGGGAACCCAATAAATCCCTGGTGAAAGCTCCCGTGGAGCCTACATGGTGCAGTGTGCTATCTTGGCTCCGTGTGTGGTGTTGTTTGAGCAGGCGTGGGAATGAGTGCTCTGGGCCAACTGGGTTTACTGTGTGCCATGCCTTCTCAGTCCCACTAGCAACACAGATTCTGAAGGTGTTTTTGACTATGAAGCGGCAAGCTTAAGGATTTAGGTTAGCAGCGACATGGAGAATTTAATTGCCCCCAGTGAGTACCCAGGGTAGAATCATGTTGTCCCCAGGAAGGGTTTTCATTTGCCTAGATTGAGCTGAACGTAGCTCAGCGGAGACAAGAGTGAACGTCCCACTGCCCAGAGCTTTGGGTGGTCACTGCAGAGCCTCAGGCAGTGGGGACAGGAAATGAATACAGTCTTTCCAAACTACCCAGCTAAGACTGGTAATTCTAGTGGTCCTTTGGACCCCTCTTATAGAGGTGCTTTCTCCACAGCCTGCCTCTCCATGGCCCTCCCGGGAGGTTTGGGGATCCAGGCTGGAGGTGGGCTGTAAAATGCTGGGCAGTTCTTAAATGGGGAAGGCCAGAGTGACGGCGCAGCGTGCTCCAGTCTGTTTCCTGCTAGTTGCAGGGCGGGAGGATCAAGAAGAATGCCAAGTGAGACTGCTGTCCTCTGGCGACAAGTCCAGATGGCACAGCTAAACGGGAGGGGGGGAAGGGGGGGCTGGCTTTCCTAGGATGACACTGAAGATGCTGCTTGATTGTGAAAGTCATTGACAGCATGGTCTCGTCAGCCCCAATCGTGTCTTCTTCCTTGGTTTCCCTGAGGGTCAGTGGCTTGGATGTGACATTGACTGACGTAACAGGTGCTAGTTTCTGCGGCTGTCCCCTTTGGGTGGGCAGGAAGGAGCCTGGGCAGCTTGCGGCCTGGCCTCTGCCGTCCATCACCCACTTTCTGCTTTGGGGTGTCTCTGAACTTGAGACCCAGTGCCGTTTCCCCTGCTAGACACCGAGACGTGATTTCAGGGGAGTGTTTCTGAGGATTAAGGAAGTGCCGGAGCAGACTGGTTGGCCCCGTTGGGCTCTGTTACCGTTGGGTTAGGGTGGAGAAGATATTTGTCTGATGAAAACCTCAGGCTGCAGACAGCTCTGCCTTTCCCAGATGACCTTGACGTTCCGGTGTCTCATGGTCAAGAGGAGCTCTCAATTTAGCTCTGCCTCTGGCCAGTGCTGGAGAGGCCAGATAAGCTTGGGGGTGGGGGCAGGCTTGGATCTAGTTTTGTTGTTTGCTCTCTGACTTTAAATGTCTGTAAATCATACGACTGGCGTCATGTTGTCAACGGGCTTCGACTCTGCATCCAGATGCCTCTCCAATATATCAAACCCTCAAAAAAGTCCGTGGGTGTCCAAGTTTACCCAGTGAAAAGCTACAAAGTGAGTCCAGTTTTGATGTGGACTCTTTCCTTTAGTTCTATTCAGGACAGACATTCATGGTCCATACCTGTAATATGCTGATATTTTTGGAGGCGGAGACAGGAGGATTATCATGAGTTAGGGCCAATCTGAGTTGTATGTGAGCCCCTGTCTAAAAAATTCAAAGAGAAAACAAGTAAACAGCAACCAGTTTTCAATGCTACTTTATAGCCTTACTAGTTACTTAACATGAAATCTCATTCTTTTCTATAAAAATCACGCTTGTTGGGCCAGGCAGTGGTGGCTCATGGGTTTAACCCTAGCACTCGGGAGGCTGAGGAAGGAGGATCTGGTTTAAGGCCAGCCTGGTCTACAGAGTGAGTTCCAGAACAGCCAGGGCTACATAGAGCAACCCTGTCTCAAAAAGACCAAAAAGAAAAAAAAAATCATGCTTGTTAATTATTGGGAAATAGAAAAATCTGAAGCATTTGAAAGGACTATAATCCACTTATGACAAGTACCAACTCGTAAAAGTGTGTATGTGTGTGTGTGTGTGTGTGTGTGTGTGTGTGTGTGTCTGTCTGTCTGTCTGTGTCTATGTGTAGTTCTTTGGGAGTTTTATACCTCATTTTTTGAGACTGGATCTCTCACTGTGACCTGGAATAACTGCATGGTAAGCCCCCAGGGACTCACCTGTTTCCAGCTCCTCAGTGCTGAGATTCTAAGAACACACTGTTATCCCAGGCATGTGTGTGTGTGTGTGTGTGTGTGTGCGCGCGCGCGCGCGCGTGTTCTGGGCATAGAACTCAGGTGTCTACAAGCTTGTGTGCTGAGTCCTTTACCGACTGAACCATCTCCCTATAGAAGAATTTTAAAAGAAAAATGTGAAAACTATGGCAATGTGCACAGTGGCTTGATGACCAACTGGGGACAGTCATCACAGTTCAGTAACTGAAGATACACGACCGTCCTCCCTGCGACCCAGACTGGGTGTGGTCATCCAACAAAAGGGGAAGAGGGGGAACTGATCCACCCGCAGAGGTGTATGTACTCCAGGGCAGCCCGTGGCTCCAGTGTGCCATCATATGCAAACGCTCATGCTCTGATTTGGTTAAACAGGCTGCAAATTCAAATGTGTAATATCACAATTACGTGCACGGAGATGCACAGGAAGGGGGAGGCAGAAACAGGCAGATCTCTGAGAGCCGCACAGTCAGATTCAAAAAAAAAAAAGAAAGAAAGCTTAAGTGAAGGATGCCCAATGTTAATAACAGTTCTTTCCCCCCCCCCTTTTTTTTTAAATGACACATACAGTTCTGTGGCTTTCAAGTAGTCTGAGGATAACGTGGCCTGGTGGCCTCAGGGCTTCACTAAGGGGGACAACTGTGACAATGCCGGGGGTCCCTCTGTCCCTTTGTAGAGAAGGGAGCCTCAGGAGGACAGATTGACCAGCCAGGCCTGTTTTCTTCTCATGCATGACATCTTATGTTCTTTTCGCTGTATACCAAGTCTTGATCTCCTTGTGAGGCAAAAAGAACCCTCTGGAAATGTGGGCCTAGCTAATGGAGTATTGATGTTAGCCTTTCAAATGTTAAATTCATCATCATCATCATCATCACCACCACCACCATCATCTTTTTTTTTTTTTTTTAAATGATGCTTGGAACTGAACTCAGAGCCCTCTCAAATGCTAGGCAAGCATTCTATTGCTGAGTTACCTCAAGCCAGCTCAAGGTTCTGGCCTCTTTGATTTTTACATTGTAAGAATTTTAGGGCAATAATAAAACTCATTAGAACAGCAGATACATTATTAATTGTATAATACGGGTGTAATCCTAAATATCAAATCAACTCATCTAAACCTCACAGCAACTCAGAAAGGAACTAGGATCTGTCCCCATTTTGTAGATGGGTAAGTTGAGGCATAGAGGGAGTGAGTGGCTCATATAGGGTTACATAGTAAAATATGAAAGAGACAGGATTTAAGCTCAGGCAACTTGAACCCAGAATCTGTACTCCCTTGTCTCATTAAACCCGAGTATGACCCAAGAAGGCCAGTCTTGTAGAGATGACCAGAACAAGACAAGGCCAAGTGCCCGAGTAAAGTGCTCTGACATTCATAAACAAGCCTGGAAAAACCGTGCCCTGACTCTACAAACATTTACCAGGCAGATGTACCCTGCCAGCATTTACCAAGCACATGTACTCAGCCAGCATTTGTCAAGCATCTGTACGCTGCCAGCATTTAGGGAGCACCTGGTGTCCTTGCTGGCTGCTGTGGGAGCATTGCCTGGTTGATTGGCTGGTGGTTCATTTCCAGGGACTCCCCAGGTGCCCTTCTTTCTGGCTCTGGAGGACTGTGCCAAGGGCCAGGAGCTGGACTGAGCCCTGTGGGGAGGGCTAAGGGGGGGAGAAACTTTGCTTTTACTGTGCTACATTAGACCAAGCAGTTATTAAACCCGGGCCCCTAACTTCAGGCGCTTGCCTCTGAGGTCTCCCCGCCAACCATACTAAAGCTGAAATCCCTCTGCGGTCGTGGTGAATGACAGGACCTTTGAGAGTGACTTAGGTCAAGGGTTCTGCCCACGTGGGCAGATGAACGCATTGCTGCAGGGATGGCTCGATATCACAGGGTGGGATCCTGATGTAAAGGGTGACTTGGCATCTTTCTATCTTTCTCACACACAGGTGTGCATTTCTGCCTTCCACCATAGACTAATGCAACACTCATGCCCTCACCCGAGGCCAGTACCTGTTCTAGGACTTTCCAGCCTCCCAACCCCGAGCCGAATAAAGTTTCATTGTTTGGAAATGGCTCATTCTGTTTTTTAAAATCATGGAAGCAGAAAATTGACTCAGACACCAGGACACACTTGCTGGGTGGCTGTACCTGCCCTGCCCACCTGACAGGTGTGGGCAAGCCCCATAGCCATCGCCCTGAAAAGGGTATTGCACTCCTTGCCTTACTTTCCATTAAGTTATTCTGTGACTGCTGTGGTTGCAAAACGCTGGGAGCTGGGCACGCTGGGAGCTGGGCATGCTGGGAGCTGGGCACGCTGGGAGCTGGGCACGCCAGTGCCTCCAGGAGTGGTGGGGAGATAGCAGAACATTGTGCTCCTGTGCCTTCCATGGACAGACGTAGGGGTGTTGATCAACCCTCCCTCAGGCTCTTATTATGTGAGCACAGTTTCTCACCCTAGGTGAGATTCATGTTCAAATCACAGAAACCTCCTGGAGGATAGGGAGACTCCTTTTTACTAGTTCTGGGCTCCGTGTCCATCACACAAAGGGCACCAGGAAGTGCTCACTGTGGGACAAAGTGACAACCTGACATGGAGTATCCTAATGACCAGAGTGTGTGTTCAGGCTTTAATAAAAACCTTGACCTCTGAATGCTATCCCCATCCCTTTAACGACCTTTGTGTGACCAGCGGTTAGTGCCTCCGTTTACCCCAAAGATATAAATACATTCAAATGTCCATGTAGCCATCCTCTTTTATCTATTGTGAGCATCGCTGTTTGTGTGTCTGTCTTCGGTCTACCAGTCATCCATCTACTTTTTTTTTTATATCTTAAACCTCAGTTTAGGGCAATTTGGAAAATCAGACAATATGAATCAGTCATATGAGAATAAATGGCAGACTGTTTGGAGCTAATCTAACTTCTTTAGACTTCCTACTCTCCCCTAGTATCCTGCTCATTTGCTTTGTCAAAAACTGGTCCTCGGCTGGGATGAGAGCCCACTGGGTCAATACTTGTCATGTAAGTGTAAGGACCTGATCCAGTCCCCAGATCAAGCCAGATGTCCAAGTCTGTCATCCCAGCCAGACTTATTATCACAAGTTCCGGAAGCTTGTGAGCTTGCTAGCTTGATGTACAGCAGTGGAGAGTGAGAGACCCTGTCTCAAATAAGGTGGGAAGTGAGGGCCAGTACCTGAGGTTATCCTCCAATCTCCATATGTGCGTGTGTGCACACACACACACAGGTGCATGCACGTGTGTGTCCACTGATCTGGAAGAGTTAATTCAGCTCCCCATAGAGCCCTTTCCTCATGAGGCCATGTGGACACCTTGCACCGTGAGTGTCTGGTGTGTTGGTGTGGCTGGCAGTGTCTTGGTCGCTGACATCTCCATCTCTTTCAGATCACCTTTGCCTCCTTCAAGCCTTCGCCGGACGTGTGCGTTTCCTGAGTGGTCCTGCAGTGTTGGCTGTCACAGAACGCCTCTCAGGTGAGCACCCGTGACCCCACCCAGCCCAGACAGCCTGTCCATCACTGTTCTCTACTGGAATGTAGTGTTTTTTTTTAGATTTCAAAGACCATTTAAAAAATTTCATAGTCTGCTTTTTCTATGACACTCTCCACATTACCAGAAAACAATCTTTGTTTTTGGTGAAAGTGAGGTATGTAACCAAATAGTTTCTAAGAATGTATTTCTTTCTCTTTACAGACCTGGATTTCTCTATCCCACTGAGTACCGTTTTAGAAAATGTGTGTGTGTGTGTGAGTGTGTGTGTGTGTGAGTGTGTGTGTGTGTGTGTGTGTACGTACCTGTGTGCACGTGCAGGTGTGTGCACATGTGTATAGAGACCAAAGGACTTCTTTCGTTTCCTTTCCTTAGGCGGTATACACTTAGGTTTTTTTTAAGACAGGGTCTCTCATCTGTCATCATGGCAGGGAACATAACAACATGGTACTGGCTACATCTTGGCTTGCAGGCAATAGGAAGTTATTTGACACACTCGGTGGTATCCTGAGCATAGGAAACCTCAAAGCCCGCCCCCACAGTGACACACTTCCTCCAACAAGGCCACACCCACTCCAGCAAAGCCACACCTCCTAATAGTGCCACTCCCTATGAGATTATGGGGGCCAGTTACATTCAAGCTATCTCTCTCTTTCTCTCTGTCTGGTGTATTAGTTACTTTTCTGTTAGCGTGATAAAACACCACGACCAAAAGCAGTGCATGGAAGACAGAGTTTATTTTGGCTTATAGTTCCAGAGGGATTCGAGTCCATCATGGCAGGGAAGGCGTGGTGGGAGGCAGCCGGAGCAGGAAGCTGAGAGATGATATATTCAGATGCAGACATGAGGCAGAGAGTGAACTGGAGGTGAGGTGAGGCCCGGAACTCTCAAAGCCTGTCTCTCAGTGATGTGCTTCCTCTAGAAAGGCCACACCGTATCTCTAAACAGCATCACCAACTGGGGACCACTGAGTGTTCAGTATCTGAGCCTAGGAGAGGCATTTCTCATAGAAACCACCATATGTGGGTTCTGGGGATGGAATTCGGGGTATAAGGCAAGTGCTTGGCTGACTGAGCTATCACCAGACGTAGACTCCTTTGGTTGGTTGGTTTGTTTTGGAAACAGGTTCTCCCTATGTAGCCCAGGCTGGCCTCATATGTAAAGTTCTCCTGCTTCAGTCTCCTTACTGTTGGGATTACAGATGTGTTTCCCTACATCTGGCTTCCACTGATGAGTCAGGAAGGAATGGCTTTTTCAGGTAGGCACTGCCTAGCACATGATTCAGTAGCTGACAATTGTCACGAAAATTAAATTTAAAAAAAAAATGCTGCTTCTTTGGCCAGACAAAGGCTGTCAGGTGCCATCCTCTTCCTCCACCTGGGTGATGCCCATACCATCTTAGCACCTCACATCACCTCCTCTGTCCCTTTTTTCCCATGCTCTTGGGAGTGCACCCCATGGTAAGTCACCAGGGTGCTGCCTCCCTCAATGTCCCCGAATCTTGGATGCTCAGGAGGTGCTTGGTTGTCACAGGCATCATCGTTAAGGACTTGGTTGCTACCTCTGAACTGTGACTTCCCTGTCCCATCTCTTGCCCCGGACCTTGTCTCTGTGTCCTGGTTTAGTCTTCCCTATGTCCCTGGAGTGACTCTTTACCTCCCATTCAGGTGCCAGGCCTCCTCTAAAGATGTGGCATAAGGGCTGGGAGCATCCGTGGTGGCTTCGGTGTGGGGTTTGGATGCCTTGGGGGTGAGGATGGGGGGTATGGAACTAAGATCACCCAGGAGACCAGACACAACCCTTTTCCGTTGCCCACAATCTGTGTTTTGCAGACTAAGGCTACAGGTCAGTGGTAGAGCGCTTGACCATAACGTACAAGGTCCCAGATTCCGTCCTTTGTACTGAAGAAAAAAAGTGCTGGGAACAGAGGTCAGTGTTAGAGTGCTTACTTAGCATGCATGAAACCCGGGGTTTGATTGGCAGCACCGTGCAAACTGGACACGGCGACACAAGCCTGTAATCCCTGTGTTTGGGATGCAGAAGCAGGAAGACCAAACATTCAAGGGCATCCTTGGTTACATAGGGACTTTGAGACCAGCCCAGGGTCAAAAAAGACCCTGCCAAAAAAACCAAAAACAAGACAACAAAACAAAACAAACACACAAACACCTGCAGGTAACTTAGGGGGCTGAGGTGGATGAGGAGTCTCACCATAGATTATCCACTTACTGTTAATATCCCCATTTCTTTTCAAGAGACCTCCGAAGTAAGTTTCTCCCAAGCTTTTCTGCTAACTAGGTGTTTGTTAGAAATGCCTCCGACACAGGCATGGACTAGAAACAACACAGTTCACTAGGAGTAAATCTTTTGTAATTACTTCAGCTGTCTTTTAGGCTCAAGTTTAATGGGGTTGCTTCTTCACCATCATTCCCAGAGGGATTCTGCCCCTCTGTTAACTTAAGAGACTGACCTGGCCAGTTGAGTGACTACCATGCCCCTGTGCCTGGGGACCATGGCTCTGGGGCGGCTGAGATGTGGGCAGGGGAGGGAGTGTGGCCTGGGCAGCTGAGGTGGGCAGGCTGCTGTTCTTGGTCTTTGGAGGTCAAGAGAGTGAGTAGCTCATTGCGCAGAGGGTCAGAGTCCAGGAGGGTCTGTACAAGCCATGGCAGGAGAGAAGAAGGATCTGATAGGGCAAGGGCTGGTGACCCCATTGGTGGAGGCTGATGTCTTGTTTCTGAACTGGGTTCAAGTTAGGGTTAGGAGTTAAGGTCAGGGTTAGGGATGGTTCTTGGGATTTCTCTTCTTTTCCTTTTTATTGGTTTCCCCCCATTTTTTTTTTATTGTTTTAAGATACATGTAACATGAACTTTACCACTCCATTTGAGGAGGTTCTTTGGGGATTGACTGCATTCATAATGTTATCCAGTCACCGCTACCACCCACCTCTTTTCATCTTGTGAAACTGAAAACTCTCACCCTATCAAACAATAACTCCCTGCACCCCTCAGCCCCTGTAACCACCGTTCTGCTTCCTGTCTCTGTGAGACTGACTTCCGTGGCACTTCATGTAAGTGGACTCCTACACAGTTTATCATCTGGAGACTGGCTTATTTCACTCAGCATAATGTCTTCAAGGTTCACCCATAGTGTAGCAGGCATTAGAATTTGTGTGTGTGTGTGTGTGTGTGTGTGTGTGTGTGTGTGTGTGTGTGGTATATGCATAGGTGGGTGTGCATATGTGTACATGTGGAGGCCAGAGGTTGACCTAGGGTATCTTCCTCAGTTGCTCTCTATCTTATTATTATTTTTTAAATATTTACTGATTCTGTGTGTGTGTGTGTGTGTGTGTGTGTGTGTGTGTGTGTGTTCGTTCCTGAGTGTATGCCTGTGTATCAGATGTGAGCAGGAGCCCTGGGAGATCAGTAGAGGCATTGGATCCCCTGGAACTGGAGTTACAGGTGGTTGCAAATTGCTATGTGGATGCTGGGATCTGAACCTGGGTCCTCTGTAAGAGCAGTCAGTGTTCTACACCACTGAGCTAGCTTTCCGGTCTCCTCCACCTTATTTTTTGAGACAGAGTCTCTCAGTGAATCTGGATCTCATCAATTTGGCCAGACTAGCTGACCAGACAGCTAAGAGATTCTCTTGTCTTTATTTCCCTGTTGCTGGGATTATGAGCTATGCCTGGCTTTAAAAAATGTTGTGATCTGGCTTTTTTAAAATGTGAATTCGGAGGGAGTGAACTCAGGCCTGTATGCTTTCAGCAAACACTTCACTGACTATCATTTTCTTAGCCCCCGAATTTTCTTTTGAAGGAAGAAAGATAGACTTACTGTATGCACATCCCAGACTGTGTTCACCCTCCACCTGATGATGGACACTGGGATACTCCTAGCTTTGGGCCCCTGTGACAGTAATGCCACCACAAACACAGAGTGCACATGTACGGCTTTCATGGCCTCACTTTGGTTGTGTGGGTGAGAGATCCCACAGAGACTCAGGAAACATTTTGGCTGTTGAATGTATGTAGCTGCTTCTCTCCTGCCTCCCTTCCTCAGGGCTGCTGGGCCGCTCTTCTGCCTTCTTGGTGACTGCTCCCCAACACAGCCTTCTCCAAGCCCGGAGAATACAGCATTCAGCCTGTCCCAGCCAGTTCCCTCTCTTCATGGAACCTCTCCAAGGCTCTTTGTATTGGAGCCTCTCTCAGAGATGCGTACATGGCTGCAGGGTGCAGACCTGCCTTCTCAGTCATCACTTTGACACCTGAGAGAACTGTGACCATTGGTGTTCCCAGGGGACCCCCCCCCTCACCGCCAAGATGGGATGCAAGAACCTTGGGGTAGTCATAGCCAAAATTTACACTCCATGGAAATGCTGTGGAGAGTATCAGTCTGACCTGAGGAGGTTATTCAGGCCATCTGGTTCCCCTGAGGGGGACATCCAGGTTATCTGGTTCCCCACTGTCTCAGAAATCACAGGAACACCCTTGGGTTTGGGTGATGTTAAGCCATGAGAGAAGGACACACTGGGCATTTTAAAGCTCTAGACTAGCCTCTGCGGCACGGGACTCCCTGAGGTTTGGAGGACAGTGTGGGTGCAAGCTTTTGGAGCCAAGGCAAAGTGGCCTCTGTCTTCAGCAAGGTCTTGATGGAGGAGAAGTCCTTGGCCTGAATCTTGCTTTCCTCCTCTGAATGATGGGTTCACATCCACCCTTTTAGCAGGAAATGGAGTCTTGAAGTTCCAAGTCTTGGGTTGGAGTGATTTTTCAGATGTGGCTAGGCCCACATAGTCTTCTACAACCTTCTAGTTTCTTGGTCCCATAAATCAAATAATCACTGTTCTTAGACTTATTACCTTCACCAGCATTTGACTAGGATGCCAGGCAGAGTGGGCTGCGCGCGCACGCGCACACGCACACACACCAGTAAGATATATATATATATATATATATAAAATCAGTGTTGGTTAGCACTATTGTACTTAGGATAATAAGAGTCACAATAGTCACAGCCTCAGGCCAGGGCAACCTCTCCACACAGGCCTGGGGAGGCTTTGATATTGGCTGCAACCTTGGTACCTATTTTGGTGATAGAGAGCTTGCTGCAGGTTCATGTGGGTGATGAGTATTCTTGGGTTTAGAAGGTTGGGTTCTAAGACACCCAGGTTCAGGGGATTCTTCACTAGGATGGAGGGTCTATCTGGAGCCCGGTGACTTGCACACGCATCCATCCTCACAGAGTGTTGCTTGATTGTGACGTTAGATGTCTAGATGCTGGGAAGGCCCTGTGGGTCTTGTTCCTTGCTAGCTGTTTTATAGGCTAGACTGCTTCTTCGGAGACACTCAACTTTTCTCCCTGTGACTGGAGTTGCTAGAGTTGGAGTCCGGACCCTGGCAGCCCTAACAAGCTGGTTTCAGCTACCCATCCTCAACAAGCCAATTAAAGAACAAGTAATAGGGGAAAGCAGAGAATGGAGATTTATTCAAGGGAGTCACAGTGAGAGGAGCAACCAAGAGCTCCCGCGGCCTCCCTCCATCCGTCTGAGGGGTCCTGACTGAGGTTTCGGTTGGAATAGAAGCATACATAGTCACGTTGTCCCAGACCAAATGTAGTCATGTCCATCCTTACCATCTCCAGTCTCCCTGCAAGGTGGTCTGACAAGGACCGTTTCCTTTTCTCAGAGAGAAATTTTCCTTCCTCGGGGAAATTCCCATTTCCTAGGGACCGTTGTCTCCATAGCTGGATATTCAAAGAGAGGGGTACAGGTCTGTCTCTAGAATAACTTCATCCCTACCAGGTCCCATTGCTAGTGTGGCATTTCTCTGTGTTGGTATGACTTTCACAGGTGGAAATATGGATTTATGCAATGCTAACATTGGCTACTGTCACATGCTTACTTGACATTTGTTTATGATGGGGTCTCTAACAGTCTCGAGAATCTGGCTTAGACTTGCTTCTTACTCTACAAGTGTAAAAGAGCTCAGAGAGGTGGTGTCTTTCTCAAGTTCACACACCTGGAAGATGGCAGAGGTGGGATTGCAACCCACCTCATCTCCCTCCCTGGGGCAGAGGGAACATATCACGATCGTCATGGACCTACCTCATTTGCATTGGCTTTTGTGGTCCTTTCTTTCATAAAAAAATAAAATTATATTTTATGACTGTTATGAATACAAACCAATACTTCTCTTCTGATGTTAAAATAAACTGAAACATTTTAACGGGCCCCTGAACATCATGAGGCTTTCGTACAGGGCCTAGGTGGGAAATGAGCACCTGCTAGGGTACCTGCCCTCCGGAGCACGGAATTGGTGATAGAGTGTGCAGCTCAAATGACCCTCCCTCTTTTCTTTGTGACAGCGTTGGTGGCCTCAGTGTACCCCCGAAAGCCTCAGGCTGTGGAGCGGCATGTCCTTCCCGTCCTCTGGTACTTCCTGAACAAAATGACTGGTAATGGTGTGCTGCCTGGGCGTGGTGGGAACGCCCGCACGGTGGTGTGCAGGCTGGCCGGAAGCCTCCAGGAACAAATGGGGTCCCGCCTGCAGGACTTTGCCGCCAATCAGCCCCAGCATGTCCTCAAGACACTCCAGGGACTTTTAGACTCTGAATCTCTGGGGGGCAATGACAAGGTCACCAGTGGAGAAATGCTCCCCGGCAGCAAGATGACTGGGACCAGCTGCCCCCAGCCGCCGGATTAAAGATGGGTCTGAAATGGGAAATTACTATTTTTTACCTTATTTTATTTTTTATGATGGAGTCACCTCATGGCCTACTCTCGCCGTTAGAGTCCCCGATGTATATAGTCTATTTTGAAGTAGAAATAAAAGAATTGCTTATTTTTCTAAGGTTTTTTTTTAACCTTACACTTTTTTAACCACAGATGGAGAATTTTCCATCAGACCGGTTTACGAAACACGACAACCACAGACCTAGTTTTAGATAGGATAGTGACAAGCATCTGGGAAAGAAAGGGACGCATAGGCCCCCATATTGCAGGAATACAGCCCATCCACCACATCTGTGAGCAGCTGGAAGCCTCCTGCATTTACCCCCCCCTTGTTCCCTCAGATATGGTCTGTTTATCATCGACTTGATTAGAAGTCATTGCAGCACACGTCGTCTTCCGGCCCCCTCATGCTTCAGCCCTGCAAAATCTTGACGTTCGTCTCCGTGCATCCCGTGGGACGTTCTACGGGGATCTGCCCAGCTTGTCACAGAGCAGGAAGAATTTAACAATGTACCACTAGATGCCTTAGCCAGAAGCTGGCCATCTGGTTTGTTCTGACGAGGACTAGAGGGCGTTTCGTGTTTAAATCGGCATGGATGGGACCGTGTGGTGGAGTCTGCCCCGCTGTACGTGACTCAAGTGTCACGTGGACTACGTGAAATGTCACAGGCTGCATAGATGGGCCGAGTCACGGGAATGTTGGGCTGAGTGGGGACAGGTGGTGAGAAAGCAGGGGATAGTATTGGTCCCTAAGGAAAAGCCAGTGAGAGGGGTCCTGACCATGGCAGAGGTGGGTAGCCTTGGTTTGCCGTGACCAGCAACAGATGGACAATGATATGGGTAGCATTTAGGAGCTCAGGTCACTGCCTTGAACACAGCCAGGCAGCTGTGATGTAGTGAAGGCTGAAGGGGTGACATTTCACCATTGGCCAAGGACTCAGACATTACTCCATATAGGGGCAGTTCCAGATGGTGAAGTCCTGAGGCTCAGCGGGTTTTCTGGCAGGGCTGGCCCACCTAGTGGAATCCCCCTGCATCATCCATCATCTGACCTCCAGGTGTGATATGAGTTCTATGCTGTTCTGAGCCTCTCCAGGGGAGCCTGGCCTTAAGCCAGGGCAGCTCTGGCCAGGTGGATGTTGGCCAGCCCCTCCCCAGGCTGAGTGGGTGATGGCAAGTCAGGCTGGGGCTTGGCTTTTAATAGCCGGCTTAAGTGTGACTTAGGGTCATTACAGAGCCAGCGTGAGCTGCTGCTCACCCGATGGTGACCCCAGCAGGGCTTTCCGGAAGCCAGCTCCGTCTGGGCCAGGAGAAATGCTGGCAAAGGAAGCTGTGCAGAAACACTCCAAGAGGCTGGTTTGTAAATCTTTCTAAGGCTTTATGCGATGTAATTAACCACATTTGCTTATCGTCTGAGCAAGCTTTTTTTTTGGGGGGGGGGAGACCTATATTTTCTGCTTGTCAGGATCCAAGGAGAGACGGGACTATTTCAAGGTTCTTGGGAATTGTAAGAGTCCAGGAACTTAGAGGCTGGCAGAGGTGTTCGAAGGCTGAAATGAAGCTTGACAGAGCTGGGAGGACCGCTCAGTGGTTAGAGCACTTGCCTATGAGAATGCAAGCGTGCGAGCTGGCATTCAGAAGCCCGGGAGCTAGGTCAATACTGGGGGGAGGTGCTAATACCTATATCGTTCCAGCCTCAGAAGGCGAAGGCGGGACCCCAGAGTAAGCTGGCCAGCAGACTGGTCAAACTGGCAAGCTCTGGGTTTAATTGAAAAACCTTGCCTGATTGAACAAGATGGAGAGCGTTTCACATATACCCCCACACACTTTCATCACACACACACACACACACACCACACTCACACCACACACACATACACACCATACATACCCACACCACACACCCACACCACACACACACACCATCCACACACCACACAAACTTTCACACCACATACACATACCACACACACATACACACCATACACACACCACACACACATACGCACACACGAGAGACAGAGAGAGAGAGAGAGAGAGAGAGAGAGAGAGAGAGAGAGAAAAACAAAAAGGATGAAGCTCGATGCTATTTCCTGTCTTATGTACCCACCTCAAACCCAAGCTTCTCGACCCTAGGGTTCTCATGGGTGGATGTGTTGAAAATAACCATCAACTCTAGAAAAGGAAAGAACAGATCTTTGCTCTGTTCTGTGTGCCTTCATGATCTCAGCGTTTAATCTATTGCTGGGTAGTCAAGGCCTCTGCAGCCCACACCCCTGGCACATTCTTATGGAGAAAGGGCTGGGTGGTTTGGCAGACTTTGGGAACCCCAAATGAAGTATGGTGGATTGTAGTTTCAGGTCAGCCTGGGCCACAGGTTATTGCTTACAAACCAAAGAGGAGACAGCATGATAACAGCCTGGGCCTTAGCCTGATGGGAAGTCCTCCAAGAGCCTCATCTGAAGGTCATTCATGGGCAGTGAGTATTGTCCTGATAGACCCTAGAGATGGCGGCTTGGGGCTGGGCTCGTCCCATTCTCTGATTTATTGTGTGTGAGCCAGAAGCTCTACTTCGAGGATTTGCTGGCTTACTGTATCAACTTGACACAAGCTAGAGTCATCTGAGAAATTTAAGAAAACGCCTCCATAAGACTGGACTACGGGCAAGCCTGTAAGGTATTTTCTTAATTGGAGATTGGTGGGGGAGGGCTCAGTCCATGATGGGTGGGGCCATCCCTGGGCTGGCAGTCCTGGGTCCTCTAAGAAAGCAGGATGAGCAAGCCTTGTGCAGCAAGCCAGTAAACAGCACCCCTCCATGGCCTCTGCGTCACCTCCTGACTCAAGGTTCCTGCCCTGCTTGAGTTCCTGTCCTGACTCCCTTCAGCAATGGACTGTTATCTAGAAGAGTAAGCTGAAATAAACCCTTTCCTCCCTAGCTTGCTTTTGGTTATGGAGTTGCATCACAGCAATAATAACCCTAAGACACAGGGGATACTTCTGGGGGGTGGGCACGTAGCTTCTGGTTGTGGCAAGTCCTCTTCACACTCCCCACCCCCAGCATGCGAATAACACACTAGAGAGATGTCTGTAGACTGTAACTACCAGGAATTCTGTCGGAGCCTGAGTAGGGCATGAGGCTGAGGAAAAACAGAGACAGAAGAACAGACAGAGACAGAAAATCAGTGCCAGGACGGCTTCTGGTCAATACCAAGCAAGCCCCGAGTTTATTTCACAGCCGGCTTATACACAAACTGAAAGGCTAAGGTAGAACAAAGCACAGCACAGGTGGTCTAGCCTGTCCTTGAATCAAACAGGCAGTTTCGTTATCTCAAACATACGCCACCTGCTAACATCAGCAGCCTGCCTAGAATTGAGCATTAGCGAGATAATTGGTTCTTTCCCACAAGCTAATCAGGGCTTTCTCATAGCCCCTGTACTTTCCCTAGGAACCTTACCAGAGCTTTCTCACAGCTTCTGAAGAGACTAGAGCAAGCAAGCTTTGAACTCTTTTGGGTCAGAATGGACGTCAGCTTCAAGCTGAGCCACTGTGGGAAACTGAGTCACCTTGGGCTCCTACAGAATTCCATCTCGCTTTTCCCATTTCAGAGTATTTGACAGAAACAGTTGAAGGAAGGATTCCTTGGGATCACGTTTTGAGGGTACAATCCATCGTGATGAGGAAGGCATGGGGGCCGGAGAATGAGGCAGTTGGTCATGTTATATCCTGTTAGGGAAGCAGAGCAAGTAATGCCAGTGCTCAGCCTCCTTTCTCCTTTTTTATTCTGATTGGAGCATCAGCCCATGGGATGGTACTGTGGTGGTTTGAAGGAGAATGGCTCTCACAGGCTCATATACTTGAATACTTGGTCCCCAGTTGGGGGAACTGTTTGGGAAGGATTGGGAGGTGTGGCCTTGTTGGAGGAGGGGTGTCACTGGAGTGGGCTTCGAAGTTTCAAAAGTCATGCCGTTTCTGGTGTCTCTCCCTCTGCCTTGTGGTTGCGTCTCAAGATGTAAGCTTCTCAGCTATTGCTCCAGCACCATGCCTGCCTGCTGCCATGCTCCCTACCATGATAGCTTGGACTCTAACCCTCAAAAACTATAAGCCCCCAATAAACTCCTCTGTGAGTTGCCTTGGTCAGGATGTCTTATCACAACAATAGAAAAGTAACTAAGATGGGGACCATCCACACCCAGGGTGGGTCTTTCCTCTTCAGTTAAACCTCTCTGGCAACACTCTCAGAGGCATGCTCAGAGGTGTGTCTCCCAGGTGATTTCAAATCCAGCCAAGATGACAGTGAAAAGTAATCATCACAACTTCCTTTTATATCAAGTGGGATGTTTCAGATTTTTAGAGAACATTGCCCCCAAACCTGGTTTTTTGCCTTGCTTTCTCTTCCTTTATTCATCTGCTACCTTCTAGGTAAAGAGTGGGTCCACTGTTCTCCTTGGTAGAGGAGAGAAAGTGGAGCCTGGAAAGGGAGGCGGGAGGAAGACACAGTTTCACAATCCACCTTATGTTTCAGACTCATCCGGTAACAAAGGGTGTAGCAGCTGCCCCTCCCTCAGGGTTTTGACTTGGTTGGTCTGGGGTGGGGGTCAGGCTCCTTCCCTCCCTCCCTTCCTTCCTCCCTCCCTCTTTCCTTCCTTCCTTTCCCCTTCCTCCTCTGTCTTCCTTCTCCTCTTCCTCTCATCTCTGTTCATCAAGAGATTCTAATCTGTGGCCAAATTCAGAAACCGTACCATGTCTTTGGCTCTCATGATGCTCCAGGTCTGTCTATTCTCCTCTCCTCTCCTCTCTCGGGGGGGTGGGGGGTTAGGGGGCTGGGGAGTCGTGCAGTTGGAGATGGAGACTGAGGTCAGGTACAGAGGTCCAAGGCCTGAGCTTAATAAGTCTAGGCACTGTGACTTGCTGCTGTGTGACTTTGAAACCTTCTGTCAACCTCTGTGTGTGTCCATAATATCCACCTTAACTCAGCTGCTGTGAGGATTATTGAGGTAATTCTCTTTTTTTTATTTAAATTTTTTTTCATTTTACAGACCAACCCAGTTCTCCCTTCCTCCCCTTCTCCCCCACCCCTGTCTCCCCTCCATCCCACTCCTCAGAGGGGGTAAGGCCTCCCTTGGGGAGTCAACAAAATCTGGCATACCAAGTTGAGGCAAGATCAAGCCCCACCCCACTACATCAAGGCTGAGCAAGGTATCTCACTATAGGGAATGGGCTCCAAAAAGCCAGTTCATGCACCTGGGATAAGTCCTCATCCCACTACCAGGGTCCCCACAAACAGATCAAGCCACACCACTGTCACCCACATCCAGAGGGCCAAGTTCAGTTCCATGCAGGTTTCCTAGCTGTCAGTCCAGAGTCTGTGAGCTCCCACTAGCTCGGGTCAGCTGTCTCTGGGGTTTTCCCCATCATGCTCTTGACACACCCCCCCCCCC